>JAAALK010000080.1:48549299-48569798 GCA_019279435.1 Zizania palustris
CGTCCAAATGGGAAAAGCCGTCGAAAGCTATCTTCTCGATGACAGCGAAGATGAAGCGGTGGACACAACCGGAGCTCATGCTCGAGAGACTGCGGAGGCGGACATAGCGCACACTCCTGCGCCCGTCGTTGCGAGTTTGGAGCTGGAAACGGTTGCCCCCAACTCACTCGTAACTGGAGTGATAACGATGGAGGTCGAGCTGCCTGCAGCAGCTACACCAGAGAGGACTTCGGGGGACGACCTCGACGAATATCTCCGATTGTACGAAGTCCTAGAGGACCCTACAATTTTACCTCAAGGCACCAACGAAGCCTTTGCCTTCGAAGAGTAGCGCAGCTCTGGCCACAGATGAAGCTCCAGCTTCTCCCTGAGTTGCATCTCCGATGGACACACCTGCTCAGACGGACATAGTGGCCCCGACAACTGGAGCCGTCTCCGTCGAAGCGGTTCCAGCCGAGGGGACACCAGTCGAGGGAGGATCTACCTCCGCCGATGTCGCCCTCCCAGCCTTCGTACCAGGAAGGGACAAAAGTATGACGAGTCTTGGACTCCCTCCTGCCCCGATAACGACGCCTTCTTCCAATGACCCCTCGATGAGTAACTCGGAGGAGGAGGCGACCGTAGATGACCGCCAGGATTTGTCCTGGCTCCCTTTGTTGGCTCCCTTCTTGGAGCAACGAATGGGCCTCCGGGCGCTTCTGGAGTCCTTGGTAGAGAAAGGCCAAGAAGTCGTAAACTCTGACTTGCTCTCCGTCTAGAGCGAGGCCAGAGCCCCGGAGCTTAATCTAACCCTCGAAAGGGCTGCCTTTCAGGTATACAAAGTACCACAAGTACCTTTAATTAACAAATGGAACTACTTTGTACTTACTTGCTCTTTTTTGCAGCAATTTGTCCTTGCTAGAGCGGCAGCGACTTCCAATGAAGTCAAAACCAATTGGCTCAAGAGGAAGGTTACTACCCTCCAGTACGCACTCAAGAGCTCCGAAGACAAAACACTTCGGCTGGGCGAAGAGCTCCTTGAAGAATGGAGGGCTAGGGCCGCCACCGACAAAGCCCTCCAGATCGAACGACATAGCAGTAGTACACTCCGAACTTCGGCCCAAGAAGCCAAAGCCGAATGCGTGGTGCTCCGAGTAGAGGTGGAGAAGCTCCGGCAAGCGATAACTACTTTGAGCGCGCAACTTGTAGAAATCCAAGGCTTGCTCAAACAGGCGATGGCTCAGAAGAGCACCTTGCTGTCCAAAATGGATGAAGTATCTGCTGCTACTACGGGGCTGGAGGCGGCAGAGACGAATAATACTGAAATAGTGGAGCATACCATAGATGCCCTTCAGGGTACCTTGGAGTACTTCGGCACCATGTGCCTTCGTCTTCTACTGTGGTGAGTGAGCCCCTCGACCGGAAGCTGGAGATGATTCAAGTTGCGATGAAGCTGATGATGGGCTCCGGCGTCCGGTATGGAGAGATCTCCGAACAAGTTACCGGAATCGAAGTCCTCCATCATCTCGAAGCTCTTGGGATTTCAGTCGCTTCAGTTGGGGGTTTGACGCCAGTGTTGGGGGAGTATATTTCCCTCACACAGGGGCCAAATGACGTCAGCCTCCGACAGCCTTCGGCCCAGAGCCAGGTTCTGTCGGAGCCTGTTTTCTTTGAGTATTACTTCCAGGTCCCAAGATGCTTCCCGAGGCCTGTAGCTTCGAAGCCCCCCAAACCAGGAGGTCCGGCTCGAAGCCCTTAGTTGAGCCAGGTTCGGAGGCCACCCTCCGGAAGCCAAGCCCGGAGGCCACCCTCCGGAGTCCAGTTCGGAGGCCATCCTCCGGAAGCCAAGCCCGGAGGCCACCCTCCGGAGTCCAGTTCGGAGGCCATCCTCCAGGAGCCAAGCCCGGAGGCCACCCTCCGGAGTCCAGTCCGGAGGCCACCCTCCGGAGTCCAGTTCGGAGGCCATCCTCCAGGAGCCAAGCCCGGAGGCCACCCTCCGGAGTCCAGTCCGGAGGCCACCCTCCGGAGTCCAGTCCGGAGGCCACCCTCCGGAGTCCAGTTCGGAGGCCATCCTCCAGGAGCCAAGCCCGGAGGCCACCCTCCGGAGTCCAGTCCGGAGGCCACCCTCCGGAGTCCAGTTCGGAGGCCATCCTCCAGGAGCCAAGTCCGGAGGCCACCCTCTGGAGTCCAGTCCGGAGGCCACCCTCCAAGGGCCGAAGCCCGGAGGCCGCCCTCCGGAGCCAGGTCCGGAGGCCGCCCTCCGGAGCCGAGTCCATACCAGGGGCCCCCCGCCCCTGGAGTGTCGTTTAGCCGGTCAAAGCCTGGCGCAGCCTGACACGCCAGTAAAGCTGTAAAGTTGTCTGGCACCTTTTGTACCGTAGCTAAGCTCTTTTTCCCCTCTCTGCCCCTATGAACCAAGGGCTCATAGGGGGGCATTCCAGTCTTTTCCTCGGGCCTGCGTGCCTATAAAAGCAGGGCCAAGCCCTTGTAGCGGGGGACATGCTCCAGGGGGCCATGAGACCCTGGAGTTATCCTCTCCACATCAAGGCACACCATGCCAAATCTACCACAAACTGGACGTAGGGTTATTATCCCCTAGGGGAGGCCCGAACCAGTATAAACCCTATCTCTCCCTGTGAGAACCCATCGAGGTTCATTCTCCATATCATACTCCACCACAGAAAAACCTGCTGGAACTAACGCAATTGTTCCAGCAGTTGGCGCCGTCCGTGGGGATCTTAGTCCTAAAAGCTAAGTTCTCTACCACTGCCTGCAACCCGAAGTGCGCCCGAGGGGGGAGCGCCGAGGCCTTCTCGCTTCGCGCATCCCCCGACAAGGGGCTTCGGGTGCAGGTCGAAGGCCACCTTCGCCTTCATCCACCCTTCGCATACCGGAGCCCGCTCTCCGGCAAGGGGCTCCGCTCCACGTTTCAAAGGACATCGAAGCCCCGAGGGCTACAAGGTAAGTACCCGCCCGAAGCCATCAAAGCCATGTTAATCCTTGTTTAAAAACCGAAGCCATGCTTCGCCTTATTTAAAACCCGAAGCACCGCTTCGCCTTATTTAAACCCGAAGCACCGCTTCGCCTTATTTAAACCCGAAGCACCGCTTCGTCTTATTTAAAACCCGAAGCACCGCTTCGTCTTATTTAAAACCCGAAGCCTTGCTTCGCCTTACTTAAAAACCGAAGCCATGCTTCGCTTTATTTAAATCCGAAGCCGTGCTTCGCCTTATTTAAAACCCGAAGCCACGCTTCGCCTTATTTAAAATCTGAAGCCTTGCTTCACTTTAACAAATCCGGAGCACCCCTCCGAAGGCTACACAGCGCCTCCGGCCTGTAGCAAATCCGGAGCACCCCTCCGAAGGCTACACAGCGCCCCCGGGCCCGTAGCAAATCCGGAGCACCCCTCCGAAGGCTACACAGCGCCTCCGGGCCCGTAGCAAATCCGGAGCACCCCTCCGAAGGCTACACAGCGCCTCCGGGCCCGTAGCAGTAATAAGGACTCCGGGCCGTTGGCCCGACGCGTCCAGGGATTCCGGGCTCCGCGCCCGAAGCATCCCAGGGATTCCGGGTTCCGCACCCGAAGCATCCCAGGGTCGAAGGTGACCCAGAGTCGAAGGTGGCTCAGAGTCGAAGGTGGCTCACATTATCACAGGTTCGGTGAATCCACACCAATTATCCTTCTCATTACAGGACCAAGCTCCGAAGCCCAGCTTCGTTACCCAAGCACGCTCCGAAGCCCTGCTTCGCGTGTTAATATAATATACGCCCGAGCGTCTCGAAGTCTTATTTCGCTAAAATCTAAGTGCGTTCCAGAGCCTCGCTCATGCACAACATCCAAATCCTAGCGTGCCGAAGCATGCCTCGCTAAACTTGGTTATGCCAGAGCCCTGCTCCGCACCAAGTTAGCGCGTACGGAGCCCAAAAGAGGGCTCCGCTCAGTGAATTTCAGCAGCCGAAGCATTGCTTCGCACCCAATTAAGGCATTCGAAGCCCAAAGGGGCCTTCGCTTGAATAAAACTTCATGCATCAAGCCGCCAAAAGGCGCACCCTTCGCATCTTTATTTTTTGCCCGTACCAGCAACGGCTAAGTCCCTAACTGCCACGTGCAAAGGGGGGAAGCATATATGCGAGGTGTGCGAATGTAAGGTACAGTACGAGCGTGACAAGCTAAGCGTTCAAAGCCAAACAATGCGAAGCATACAAACGAAGTATGCAAGTATAATAAACCCCGTTCATTAAGAGAATTGAGAAGTATGTTACAAATATACTTCGAAGACAAAACTACGAGTAATCTGTATCTAAGCCTAAGAAGAACCGAGTGCGAGGCCCCGTCCCTCGCTTGCCTCTCCTTCGGCGGGGGCCCCCTCGGCTGGACGTTGCCTCATCGGAGCCCGCTCTCCCTCGACCGGCTCGTCCAGGCCCCGAAGCCCGCAGGCTTCGGCTTCCGCTTTGCAGGTCGCTCCAAGTTCGCGAAGCAGGTGGTGCCGTATCGAAGGCAGAAAAATCTAGGGCTTCGTCGCTCGCTAAGGCCGCTCGCGGAGGCAAAGGTAAAGAACCTCGAAGGGGCTCCGTCTTCACAGCGGCTAGCAAATCCTGAGCTATTTCGGAGATGGCTTCGCCCCGAGGCCCCCTCGGCAGCTTAAACCGAGGGGGGCCTTCGGACCTAGCTACTTCAAGGATCGCCCACAGCTGTTGAAGCTCTTCAGAGTCCTCGAGGACTTCGAGGTCTGCGCTCGAAGGCTGAGCCTGGGCAGGTATAAAAAACCCCCGCATTCGTATTAATGAACTGATAAGTCTTTACAAGCCTACAGCTAGGTATTACAAGGAAGCCTAAGGAGATCTACACCTTCGGAGGCGGAGGCGTCGAGGTCGAAGGCTTGTCCGGGTCAGTGGGCCCCTTGAACCGGCGTTGTCGGAGGGCCTTCATAAGGTCAAGGACTGCCTCGCAGCCTTGCTCCTTCCACGGATCCTGCAGCCGCCGCCAGGCCCCGCGGACTTCGCCCGGAGGCGTCACCAAGTGCGGACCCCCGAAGGCCACAGGGGCCACGGAGGTTGCCGCCCGAAGGTGGTCACACCCCGCGGCGTGGAGCATGTGCAACACTCCTTGACCGGCGACGCGACCGGCCATGAGAGCGAAGCCTGTTAGTGCTTCGTCCGCAATCGAAGCCGCCGTCTTCAAATAATCGGCGCGATCCCCAATCGGGTCTTGGTCGCCAAACTCCGGAGCCCGGCACTCGGTCCCTATTTTCTCAAGGACCTCGGTCAGGCTCTGGGTGGCCTCGCCAAGGTTGGCCACGACGAAGCTCTCGAGGTCCCGAGCCCCTTGATGGAGCTCTTCGATCTCCTTCGCCTGTCGGGCCTCGGCATCCTTCGAAGCCTGGAGCTCCGCGCGAAGCCGAGCCGTCTCCGAGGCCAAGGCCTCCTTCGCCTCCGCAGCCGAAGCTTCGGCCCGTTTCCGCCCCTCGGCTTCCTCTGAAACCTCGCGGCGAAGGGCCTCCTTCTCCGCTACGAGGCGCTCCAACCGCCTGTCGGCAGCAGTCGAAGCGACTGCGTTCAGTGCGAAGGCCTGCAGAAGTTGAAGAAGTCATAAGTACCAAGGAAAAGCTAACATATAGTTCGAAGTTGCAAGGGGATTCGCTCACCCGCAGGAGGACTTCGTTCGAGCTGACGAAGAGATCCGCGGGTCCTGGTGGCTAAGCTGGGCCACCAAGTCCCCCTCCTCCGCAGAAGCACAAGCCTCGCGGAAACCGCGGATCGCCGCCACCGTCACACCTCCCCTCGGCTTGAAAGGGTGAATCACGGCCACGGTCCCCTCCGCGGGCTTCGGCGAAGCGGGGCTCAAGCCCACCACGTCGACATCTTCTTCGCCTCGAGGGTCCACGCGGCCCCCGCCGCCTTCGCCGTCAGACGAAGTGCTCCCGGACTCCGACTCGCTGCTGCTACTGCTGCTGCTGCTCGAAGCCTCCGCGGGCTCCGCCTCGGCGGACTTCGACCCGCCTTCGCCGGCCGGCTTCGCCGCAGCGGGCCTCGCATCATCTTCGTCCTCTGCGAAAAGCCAAGTCAAAACCTGCATATTGAAGAGAGGCTTGCAAAGAGAAAAAAGGGTTCACCATCATCAGAGATCTCCTGGAAGGAACCAGGGGCTAAGTGTGTCCTCCAGCTCCCTCGCTGCGAAGCTGGCGCATCCACCTTCGCGCCCGAAGTTGGTTCCGCCGGAGCATCAGTGGCCTCCCTGGCAGCCGGAGTGCGCGCATCGGCCTCCTCTTCCGAAGCCCTCGCCGCCAGGGGCTTCGCGGCCTTCTTGGGGGTCGGAGTAGCTGCGGGCTTCGCCGCAACCTCCCCCGAGGCGTCCGCTTCGTCCTCGTCCCCCCTCTTCCTTTTGGCTCCGGCCGACGAGGCAGCCAGGTGGGCGAAGTCCGGCAGAGCGGGGAGCCCTCCGAGGCCAAGCGCGGTCCACACTCTGTTCCAGCGCTCCCAGGACCCACCAGGGCGAGGCGCTGGTTCTGCTCCTCGGGAGTCGGAGTCCCGACGACTCGGTCCGCCGCCACAATGGCCCCCTCCGGGGTCCTCATGTCGAGGTCGGCTACGCGAAAAGGTTGAAGTTAGGAGCAAAGTATTCTAAGTATTAAAAGCAAGAAGAGCGCGAAGACTTACCAAAGCGGTCGAAGGCCAGCTCGCTGAGTTCACCTCGACCCGAAGCCTGGAAGAGACCCTCCGGCCAAGAGCGCGCGAGGGGGACTTAGCCGAAGGGTGAGGAACTCCTCTGCGAGGTCCCTCATGCTCATCTTCGCTGCCACCCTTCGGAGCAGCGAGATCCTCGATTGAAGGAGGCCTTCGCTGGTCTTCACCACCCCTTCGCGCCGATACAAAATATGGGCGTTGGTGCTCCGAAGGGGGGAGTTGGCTCCGACGGAGGCATAGAACCACTCTTGGTCCCACCTCGAGTGCCACTTGTTGTTGACGGCCCTCGCCGGGAAGGCGTCTTGGTACTCCTTCCGAAGCTGAAAATTGGCGCTGCCGAAGGCAAGCGCCCTCTTGACGCGGTCCGGCCCCTCCCGGGGCTTCGGTTGGCAGTTGGCATCATGGAGGGCAACGAAGACGTCCGCGCGGCCCTCGCAGCCCTCGGCCCTCATGGCCCACTCAAAAACGGCTAACCTCGCCACGGCGTTGGGCGAAAGCTGTGGAAGCTCGAGGTTGTAAGCCTTGAGGACTTCGCTCAACATCCCCACTGCTGGTAGACCGAGGCCGGCCTCGAAGAAGGCCTCGAACACCACCACCTCGTCGGCGCGAGGCCTCGGCTCAGCCTCCGACTTCTCCGGGACCCGAAGCTGGATCTTCGCCGCAATTTTCCCTTCGCAGGCCCTTCGGGCCGACTCCTCCGTGGAGATCGAGGCCCTCATCTCCAGGGTCTGCTCGAACTTGTCAGAGGGGGTCCGAAGGTCCCTCGGCCCCATCCGCCTGGGCGCAGTCTTCGCCGCCGCAGCCGCCGCCGCCTGCACCTGGGCGGAGCCCGAGCTCGAGCCCAAAGCAAGAGGCTTCGACACCGCCTTCTTCGGCATGTCGCTGGGACTTCGGCGCGAAGAGCTAAAGCTAAGCGAAGGGGGGGGGCTCGGAGCGAAGCTAGAAGAGGAGCAGAGCGAGGTTTGCAAGGCAACGAGAAGAGAGCAAATGAAGGTGTGCCGAAGCCGCACGCGGTAAGTCTCTATTTATAGGCGCGGTAAGAATTCCAACCGTCGTGGGCCGAACCCACCGCCAGATGGGCCCTCAGCAAAGGCGAACCGGCCCAGAGCAAGGTAACGGTAACATTTCGACCGTTGCGGAGCCGTGCGGGCTCCCCGAGCCCCGAGGCCGTTCCGACGGTAAGCGCAGGCATTTATTGCTCCCGGATGTCGAGGCCGCCCTCGGTCCGGGCGCCGAAGGTATGTTTTCTCCGTAGTTATGTTTCCAGGTCATTTGTCCTAAGGACGCGTGCACCCCTTCGTTCCGAAGGCCTACACGCGAGGGGCTACTGTTGGGGGAGTATATTTCCCTCACACAGGGGCCAAATGACGTCAGCCTCCGACAGCCTTCGGCCCAGAGCCAGGTTCTGTCGGAGCCTGTTTTCTTTGAGTATTACTTCCAGGTCCCAAGATGCTTCCCGAGGCCTGTAGCTTCGAAGCCCCCCAAACCAGGAGGTCCGGCTCGAAGCCCTTAGTTGAGCCAGGTTCGGAGGCCACCCTCCGGAAGCCAAGCCCGGAGGCCACCCTCCGGAGTCCAGTTCGGAGGCCATCCTCCGGAAGCCAAGCCCGGAGGCCACCCTCCGGAGTCCAGTTCGGAGGCCATCCTCCAGGAGCCAAGCCCGGAGGCCACCCTCCGGAGTCCAGTCCGGAGGCCACCCTCCGGAGTCCAGTTCGGAGGCCATCCTCCAGGAGCCAAGCCCGGAGGCCACCCTCCGGAGTCCAGTCCGGAGGCCACCCTCCGGAGTCCAGTCCGGAGGCCACCCTCCGGAGTCCAGTTCGGAGGCCATCCTCCAGGAGCCAAGCCCGGAGGCCACCCTCCGGAGTCCAGTCCGGAGGCCACCCTCCGGAGTCCAGTTCGGAGGCCATCCTCCAGGAGCCAAGTCCGGAGGCCACCCTCCGGAGTCCAGTCCGGAGGCCACCCTCCAAGGGCCGAAGCCCGGAGGCCGCCCTCCGGAGCCAGGTCCGGAGGCCGCCCTCCGGAGCCGAGTCCATACCAGGGGCCCCCCGCCCCTGGAGTGTCGTTTAGCCGGTCAAAGCCTGGCGCAGCCTGACACGCCAGTAAAGCTGTAAAGTTGTCTGGCACCTTTTGTACCGTAGCTAAGCTCTTTTTCCCCTCTCTGCCCCTATGAACCAAGGGCTCATAGGGGGGCATTCCAGTCTTTTCCTCGGGCCTGCGTGCCTATAAAAGCAGGGCCAAGCCCTTGTAGCGGGGGACATGCTCCAGGGGGCCATGAGACCCTGGAGTTATCCTCTCCACATCAAGGCACACCATGCCAAATCTACCACAAACTGGACGTAGGGTTATTATCCCCTAGGGGAGGCCCGAACCAGTATAAACCCTATCTCTCCCTGTGAGAACCCATCGAGGTTCATTCTCCATATCATACTCCACCACAGAAAAACCTGCTGGAACTAACGCAATTGTTCCAGCAGCCAGCAGGCTTTGCCGGCGAGGGCTTGTTGCGTCCTTCGCAGGATGTAGCTTCGGCCTAGGAAGCATTCCGACCAGTCTGGAAAATAGACCACAAGGATGCAGCAAAACTTGGATCGATGAGGCCCACGAGCAAAAGCAAGCGCAAACAAGGCCTCCGCTTCTAGCTTCACCAGCTCCGACACCTCCTGCTCCACCAACCGACCCTCAGGTCTAGTCCTATAGGGCGCTTAAATGTGTACAAGAAATCTTGTAAAGCCCCTTGCATTAATGAATGAAAAGTTTATAAACGAGGAGCTTGTTTGGATGTTTATTCTTTTAGGTTTTGCCATGTCCTTCGGAGCATGACTTAGAAGTATTGGAACTTAACAAAGAGCTCCATCGGCAGTGGACAGTCCTTGAAAGCTTAAGGCCTTATCGGTGCTCACGCTTCTCTGTTCCTCGCGGAGATCAAGGGGAGATAACACCCGATGTTCGCCGCAAAGTCTTAGCTTATATCAAAGAAGAGGAAAAGGAAAAGGAAAAAAGATCTTCATCCTCCAAGTACGTAGATTGGTCTGACTCAGAGTACCATGCCGAAGACCCTATAGAGGCTAGCTCCGAAAGGCTTCTGACTTGGGCTGAACTTCAAGAGGAGCAGAAAAAACTATGAGCTTCGAAGAAGAAGAGAAGCACTCGAACTAAGAAGACAGTCTCGACGGCTTCGAGCTCCGAAGGGCGAAGTAGCCTTAGAAGTAGTTCTAGAGTTCGGATGGGTCTCCGATTTTATCTAGGCTTAGACCAAAATTTCTCTTGATGTAAAAGTATGATTATTCAATTAATATGAATTGCTTCGAAAGCATCTTGTTGTTCCTTACTCCCCTTCCCCTCCTTGTGGGTGGGGGACCGTACGCGTTGCGATAGGGTCCGTCGGACACAATGATTTGTATAACAATCCGATGCTTCGCACAACACTTAATAATCCTACTTTACTTTTTCATAGAGTTCTTCGATGTTGGAACAATTGCGTTAGTTCTAGCAGGTTTTTGTGTGGTGGAGTGTGATGTGGAGAATGAGCCTCGAAGGACTCTAACAGAGGGAGAAAAGGTTTATACTGGTTCGGGCCTCTCCTGGGAGATAATAAACCTACGTCCAGTTGTGGTGGATTTGGCATGGTGTGCCCTAGTATGGAGTAATAATTCCAGGGTCTCTTGGCCCCCTAGGGCGTGTCCTGCTACAAGGGCTTGGCCCTGCTTTTATAGGCACGCAGGCCTTAAGGAAAAGACCAAGATACCCTCTACAAGCCCCTAGGCTTATAGGGGTAGACAGGGAAAGGGAGCTAGCTACTGTACAAAAGTACCAGACAACTTTACAGCTTTACAGACGTGTTAGGCTATGCCAGGCTTTGACCAGCTAAACGACACAACGAAGGCGGAGGCTGGGGGGAAGGTTTCGAAGTGTACCCCGGAGGGGGCTTCGAAGCATGCTCCGGAAGGCGGCCTCCGAACTTGGCTCCGGAGGGCGGCCTCTGGACTGGGCTTCGGAGGGCGGCCTCCGAACTGGGCTCCCGGAGGGCGGCCTCCGAACTTGGCTCCGGAGGGCGGCCCCCGAGCTGGGCTCCCGGAGGGCGGCCTCGGAACGTGGCTCCAAACGGCGGACTCCGTACTGGGCTCCGGAGGGCGGCCTCCGAACTGGGCTCCGGAGGGCGGCCTTCGGACTGGACTCCGGAGGGCGGCCTCCGAACCAGGCTCCCGGATGGCGGCCTCCGGACTTGGCTCCGGAGGGCGGCCTCCGAGCCGGGCTCCCGGAGGGCGGCCTCCGAGCCGGGCTCCCGGAGGGCGGCCTCCGAGCTGGACTCCGGAGAGTAGCCCCGTCCCGGACTTTAGGTCCGGGACCAGCTTCTTGTAGCGGAAACAGGCCTCGACAGCGTTGGGCTTTGGGCCGAAGGCTGCCCGAGGCTGACATCATTTGGCCCATGTACAAGGAAATATATTCCCCCAACAGTAGCCCCTCGTGAGTAGGCCTTCGGGACGAAGGGGTGCACGCGCCCTTAGGACAAATGACCTAAAAACACAACTTCAGAGAAAACATGCCTTCGGAGCTTGGACCGAAGGTGACCTCGATACCCGGGGGTAATAAATGCCCGCGCTAGTTGCCAAAATGACCTCGGGGAGCCCGAACGGCTCCGCAACGGTCAGAAAAGTTACCGTTACCTTGCTCTGGGCCGATTCGCCTTCGCTGGAGGCCCACCTGGCGGTGGGTTCGGCCCACGACGGTTGGAATTCTTACCGCACCTATAAATAGGGGCTTACCGCGTGCGGCTTTGGCACATTCTCATTTGCTTCCTTCTCGTTGCCTTGCAACCTTCACTCTCTTCTTCTTAGCTTCGCTAGCTCCCGACCTTCGCTAATTTTAGCCCCTCGCGGCGAAGTCCCACCAACATGCCGAAGAAGGCAGTGGCGAAGCCTCTGGCCTTGGGCTCGAGCTCGGGCTCCGCCCAGGTGCAGGCAGCGGCGGCTGCGGCAGCGAAGACTGCGCCTTGGCGGCTGGGGTCGAGGGACCTTCGGACGCCCTCCGACAAGTTTGAGCAGACCTTGGAGATGAGGGCCTCGATCTCCACGGAGGAGTCGGTCCGGAGGGCCTGCGAAGGGAGGATCGCGGCGAAGATCCAGCTTCGGGTCCCGGAGAAGACGGAGGTCAAGCCGAGGCCTCGTGCTGACGAGGTGGTGGTGTTCGAGGCCTTCTTAGAAGCCGGCCTCGGACTGCCTGCAGTGGGGATGCTGAGCGAAGTCCTCGAGGCTTACAACCTCGAGCTCCCTCAGTTTTCGCTCAACGCAGTAGCGAGGTTAGCTGTCTTCGAGTGGGCCATGAGGGTCGAGGGCTGCGAGGGCCGCGTGGATGTCTTTGTCGCCCTCCATGATGCCAACTGCCAACCGAAGCCGAGGGAGGGGACAGACTGCGTCAAGAGGGCGCTGGCCTTCGGCAGCGCCAACTTCTAGCTCCGGAAGGAGTACCAAGACGCCTTCCCGGCGAGGGCCGTAAACAACAAGTGGTACTCGAGGTGGGATCAAGAGTGGTTCTACGCCTCCGTCGGCGCGAACTCCCCCCTTCGGAGTACCAACGCCCACATCTTGTACCGGCGCGAAGGGGTGGTGAAGACCAGCGAAGACATCCTTCGCTCGAGGATCTTACTGCTCCGGAGAGTGGCGGCGAAGATGAGTATGAGGGACCTCGCGGAGGAGTTCATCACCCTCCGGCTCAGCCCCCTCGCGCGCTCCTGGCCGGAGGGGCTCTTCCAGGCTTCGGGTCAAGGGGAACTTAGCGAGTTGGCCTTCGACCGCTTCTGTAAGGCTTCGCAATATCTTTGCCTTTAATACTTCGTAGATCTTCACTTCTGACTTAAACCTTCATGAAGCCTACCTCGAAATGAGGACCCCGGAGGAGGCCATTGCGGTGGCGGATCGAGTCGTCGGGACTCCGACCCCCGAAGAGCAGACCCAGCGCCTCGCACTAGTGGGGTCCTGGCAGCGCTGGAACAGAGTATGGACCGCGCTCGACCTCGGAGGGCTCCCTGCTTTGCCTGACTTCGCCCACCTGACTACCTCATCGGCCGGAGCCAAGAGGAAGAGGGCAGACGAGGACGAACTGAATGCTTCGGGGCCGCGGCTGGAGGCCCCCGCGGCCGAAGTCTCTAACCCGGGGGAGGTTGCGGCGGAGCCCGCATCTACTCCGACCTCCAAAAAGGCAGCGAAGCCCCTGGCGGCAAAGCCTTCGACGGCGGAGGCCGACGCGCACACTCCCGCCGCTAAGGAGGCCACGGATGCCCCGGCGGCAACAACTTCTGGCGCGGAGGTGGATGCGCCAGCTTCGCAGTGAAGGAGTTGGAGGGCACTCTTTGCCCTACCTTCCTTCCAAGAAATCTCTGATGAAGGTAAACCCTTTTTGCATGCTTCTCTTCAATATGCGGATCTTGACTTGGCTCCCCACAGAGGATGAAGCCGATGCGAGGCCTGCCGTGGCGAAGCCGGTAGGCGAAGGTGGATCGAAGCCAGCCGATGCGAAGCCCACGGAAGCTTCGAGTAGCAGCGGCAGCAGCAGCAATTCGGAGTCCGAGAGCGCTTCGTCTGACGACAAAGGCAGCAGAGGCCGCGAGGTCCTTCGAAGCGAAGAAGATGTTGACGTGGTGGGCTTGAGCCCTGCCTCGCCGAAGCTCGTGGAGGCGACCGTGGCGGTGGTTCACCCTTTCAAGCCGAGGGAGGGCGTGACGGCGGCGGTGATCCACGGTTTCCGCGAGGCCTGTGCTTCTGCGGAGGGGGGGACTTGGTGGCCAAACTTAGCCACCTGGACCCCACGGATCTCTTCATCAGCTCGAACGAAGTCCTCATGCGGGTGAGCGAAGCCCCTTGCATCCTCGAACTATACTTTAGCCCTTTGTTAATACTTATGATTTCTTGAATTTCTGCAGGCCTTCGCACTCAATGCAGTGGCTTCGACTGCTGCCGACAGTCCGATGGAGCGCCTCGCAGAGGAGAAGGAGGCCCTTCGCCGCGAAGTCTCGGAGGAAGTCGAGAAGCGGAGGCGAGCTGAGGCTTCGGCTGCTGAGGCGAAGGCTGACGCCGACAAGGCTAAGGAAGCCTTGGCTTCGGAGACGGCTTGGCTCCGCGCGGAGCTCCAGGCTTCGAAGGACGCCGAGGCCCGACAGACGAAGGAGAACGCGGAGCTCCGCCAATGGGCTCAGGATCTTGAGAGCTTTGTCGTGGCCAATCTTGGCGAAGCTACCCAGAGTCTGACCGAGGTCCTTGAGTTAATAGGGACCGAGTGCCGGGCTCTGGACTTTGGTGATCAGGACCCGATTGGGGACCGCGCCGATTTCTTGAAGACGGTGGCTTCGATAGCGGAGGAAGCGCTGACGGGCTTCGCTCTTATGGCCGGTCGAGTCGCGGGCCAAGGGGTATTGCAGATGCTCCATGATGCGGGGTGTGACCACCTTCGGGTGGCAACCTCCGTGACCCCAGTGGCCTTCGGGGGTCCGCACTTGGTGACGCCTCCGGCCAAAGTTCGCGGAGCCTGGCGGCGGTTGCAGGAACCCTGGAAGGAGCAAGGCTGTGAAGCAGTCCTCGACCTCCAGAAGGCCCTTCGACACCGCCGAGCCAAAGCGCCTGCTGCGCCTGATCAGCCTTCGACTTCTACACCCCCGCCTGCCCAGGCTCAGCCTCCGAGTGTAGACCTCGAAGTGCTCGAGGACTATGAAGACCTTCGACAGTTGTGGGCAGTCCTCAAAGTAGCTAGGTCCAAAGGTCCCCCTCGGTTTAAGCTTCCGAGGGGGCCCAACGGCGAAGCCATCTCCGAAGTAGCTCAGGATTTGCTAGCCGCTGTGAAGACGGAGTCCCTTCAGAGCCCTTTGTCTTTGCCTTCGCAAACGGCCTTAGCAGGCGACGAAGCCCTAGACTTTTCTGCCTTCGATACGGCACCGCCTGCTTCGCTAACTTGGAGCGACCCGCAAAGTGGAAGACGAAGCCTGCGGGCTTCGGAGCCTGGACGGGCTGGCCGAGGGAGGGCGGGCTCCGACGAGGCAACGTCCAGCCGAGGGGGCCCTGGCTGAAAAAGAGGCAAGCGAGGGTTGGGGCCTCGCACTCGATTTTTCTTAGGCTTAGACACAAACTACTCGTAGTTTGGTTTTCGAAGTGTATTGTAACATACTTCTCAATTGTCATACAATGAATGGAGTTTACTATATTTGCATACTTCGTCTGTATGCTTCGCATTGTTTGGCTTCGAACATTTTAGCTTGTCACGCTCGTACTGCGTATTACATTCGCACACCTCGCATACATGCTTCCCCCCTTTGCTCGTGGCGGCTAGGGACTTAGCTGTTGCTGGTGCGGGCAAAAAATAAAAGATGCGAAGGGTGCGCCTTTCGGCGGCTTCGACATATGAAATTTTATTTGAGCGAAGGCCCATTCTGGGCTTCGAGCGCTTTAGTTTGGTGCGAAGCAGGGCTTCGGCTGCTCGGAATTTCATTAAGCGAAGTCCTCCTTTGGGCTTCGAACGTGCTAACTTGGTGCGAAGCAAGGCTTTAGCATAACCAAGTTTAACGAGGCATGCTTCGGCATGCTAGGATTTGGATGCTGTGCGTGAGCGAGGCTCTGAAACGCACTTAGATTTTAGCGAAGTATGACTTCGAGACGCTTAGGCGTATAGTATATGAGCCCGCGAAGCAAGGCTTCGGAGCGTGTTTGGATAATGAAGCAAGGCTTCGGAACTTGTGAGGAGCCATGCTGAATAGCGTGGGCCTCATGGCTCTAGAAATGATGAGTCATTGTCAACGATAGTCAAAGAGGACTGAAGAAGAGAGGAGATCTGTTGTTTTATGGGCCGCGTGTGACTCAGGTACACGGGCAGCGAGCGACTGTCGGGCAGAGGAGGCTGCGAAGTCGGGCTGGCCCAATCCGGGTGCATGGGCCAGAAGCAGTAGAAGACCCACTGGGCTGTTGACCAGGATTGACTCAGGTACACGGGCGGTGAGTGATTGCCGGGCTGAGAGAGCTGCGGAATCGGGCCGGCCCAATCCGGGTACCTGGTGCAAAGTCGGTGGAGGCTTTGTCAGTTTCGGCGCAAAACTGACGACCGTCGATCTTGTATCCGACTGTCCAGAAGAGAAGCCGTAGTCGCTACGAAAACTTAGCTTCCGGATAAGTCATCTGTAACTCTAGGCCACAGTCAGTCTGTCGTGTCTGTAAAAATACCTAAGGGCAGTAGAGTCTTTTCCTTTATTTTTGAGTCTGTAAAAACCCTAAGGGGCAGGTAGAATATTCCTAGTGTTGGGCTGCCTATAAATAGGACCCCAACCCCTAGGGTTTGGACTACCCTTTTGCTGAAAATCAATACTACTCCTTTGGGTCATTTTGTTTCTTGCATTCTCTCTCCCCTGTTCATGCGTGGGTCACCAGGCAAAAAGCCTTGTTCTTCCTGAAGTTTTTAAGTGACTTTTTGTTGTCTGGGAGAGCTTTTAATCTGGCTGTTTTTGCTTGTGCGAAGCATTTTTGTGCACTGCAGTTCATTCTCTGTGCGTGCGATCAATTTATTTGGAACAGAAGCTTCTCTGTTGTATGTGTTCTTCGTGAGAAGTAGTACTTGTTCTTGCTGTTGCAAGTAGTACTACTACTCTGTAGCAAGTAGTACTACTTTCCTGTAGCTACAGTATGCTAGTACTTTAGCCTTGCTTTTCCTGTGTTGCTTTTTGATCGAGTTGGCAGGGTCAAAGTCCCTTTTCTTGTGTGAAGTCCAACTCTGTGTTGCAGACTTCGAATCTGCAAACTTCGAATCTGCAGGCTTCGAATCAGCAGACTTCGAATCAGCAGACTTCGAATCTGCAAGCTTCGAATCTGCAGACTTCGAATCTGCAAGCTTCGAACCTGCAGACTTCGAATCAGCAGGCTTCGAATCAGCAGACTTCGAATCAGCAGACTTCGAATCTGCAAGCTTCGAATCTGCAGACTTCGAATCTGCAAGCTTCGAACCTGCAGGCTTCGAATCAGCAGACTTCGAATCAGCAGTCTTCGAATCTGCAAGCTTCGAATCTGCAGACTTCGAATCTGCAAGCTTCGAACCTGCAGACTTCGAATCAGCAGACTTCGAATCAGCAGACTTCGAATCTGCAAGCTTCGAATCTGCATACTTCGAATCTGCATACTTCGAATCTGCAACCTTCGAATCTGCATACTTCGAATCTGCAACCTTCGAATCTGCATACTTCGAATCTGCATACTTCGAATCTGCATACTTCGAATCTGCATACTTCGAATCTGCAACCTCCGAATCTGCAACCTCAGAATCTGCAACCTCAGAATCTGCAACCTCAGAATCAGCAAACTTCGAATCTGCAGACTAGTCAATCTGTTCTCGCGTTGCTGTTAGTTTTTCTTTTTAAAATGCGTTGGGTTTTGGGAGCAGGCCATTGATTCGAAAGAATTTTTAGGCGCCCATTCACCCCCCCTCTGGTCGCTACTTTCGGTCCTACAAGTGGTATCAGAGCCTGGTTAGGGTTTTTCCATACCTTAACCGGTTCTAAACCCCGGTAGTGACCATGACGTCTCCTGGCAAGGTCCCGTCCTTGGAAGCCTATGGCTATAATTATTGGAAGACTCGCATGCGAGCTTATCTAATGAGCCAGGGCTCGGACATATGGGACATTTGTGTTCACACCACATTTGTCATTCTGCCAGTCACTGAGCATGGTACTGCTGGTATCATTGCTCAGCATCTGAGCAACAGTAAGGCTGTGAACATTCTGTTTTCTGGATTAGGTCCCACTGAGTTTGAGCGTGTGAGTCATCTCTCCACTGCGAGAGAGATCTGGGCTACCCTCAAGGCACACCATGAGGGAACAGCACAGGTCAAGGCTCGGCTCTATCAGACCTACCGGCGTGAATATGAGAATTTCACACAGAAGCCGGGTGAATCTGTTGAGGCTTTGTTTGGTCGCTTTCGGTCGATCATTAACAAGCTTCGGGACAACAAGGCTGAGGGTGCTCAGTTAGTCTCAGATCACGAGCAGGCGCTCAAGGTTCTTCATACCTTGGACCCAAAGATCTGGGAGATCAAGGTATCCTCTATCGTTGAGAGCACTTCTTACGATACCTTGACCATTTCTGAGTTATTTAGCAAGCTGAAGGCCACTGAGGTAGATATCCAGCTGAGATCAAATCTCACTGGTTCGGGATCAAAATCCCTGGCCCTTGCTACACCTTCTGTTGATCCCTCTGCTGTGAGTTGTGCTGGGTTCTCTTCGATGTCTATCACTGAGGACCAGCTTGAGTCTTTGGGAGATGATGAGTTGTGTCTGTTTAACAACCGGGTGCGTCGTGTCTATGACAAAAGAATGTTCAAAAGACACGGCACAAAATCCGGATGCTTTGAGTGTGGTGATCCAGGACACTTCATCGCCGACTGCCCCAAGCGCAACGGCCACAAGAAGGGCACCAGTGGCAGCTTCCACGACTCCGGCAAGCATGAGAGCTCATCCTTCAACAAGGGCAAGCCGAAGACTCGTTTCTTCAAGAAGGCCCTGAAGGACTACCGGCGAGAGAACAAGAAGCGCGACAAGGCCTTCTTCGCCGAGATGGAGAAGAGCTACTCCAAGCAGTCCACGTCTTCTTCCTCTTCATCAAGCTCAAGCGATGAGGAGATCGTCATCAGGAAGGGGAAGGACAAGGACGATCCGGCGGGCCTCTGCTTCATGGCCTTCGGAGACAAGCCGAAGAGCTGCTCACACCAGCGCCGAAGATCCCGCAAGAGCTTCTGTTCAATGGCTCTTGGGGATAAGGAAGAAAAGAGCTCCTCCGACGACTCCGACGACGACGATAGCAAGGTATCATCATATGAGCGCGAAATTGTTGATTTACTTGAGAGCAATCATCAGGAGTTGAAGTATCGGGAAAAACTGCTTAGGGGGGCTAAGAAAAGGATAGATGAGTTAGAAAGTGAGCTTGCCGTAGCCAACGGCAGAGTTGAGAGTCTATCTTCTTCCCCTTGCTTGGGTGGTAGCAGTGAGTGCCCGAAGTGTGAGGCGCTCCTGTGTGACCTGTCGACTTTGAAGTCTAGGTACACAGAAAGGGTTGATGAGAGGGATGCTTTGGCCACTGAGCTTGAAAGCGCTCAGCTGGAGCTGAAAGATGCTCAAGCCACTGTCGTCACACCCTGTGTTCATTGCCCAACTCATCTAGCTGCCTTAGCTGAGCTGAAATCCATGGGCGATGAGCATTTGGGTGATTTGGAGAGGTTAAGAGCTGAGCTTGCGCAGACTAAGCTAGATCTTGAGACATTGTCAGTTCCACCCACTGTCTGTGAGAACTGTCTGTCTCTTAGAATGGAGTTGATCAAGCTGAAATCTGAAAAGTCTGTCCAAGTGGAGAGTGAGTGTGAGACCTGCTTGTCTCAGGTGGAGGTACTAGCTTCCTTGAGAGAGGAGCTAGCTGATTCTCAGAATGAGAATTTTTATCTCCGGTCTATCCTGAGTTGGATCAGTGCTAGAGAGCCACAACTCGGCATGATGATCCAGCAGTTCAAGAGGCAGGATGGGTTTGGGGTAGGTTATACCTACACCAAGGCTGACTTGAGAGTGCCATTAGCCGGGCAGTGGAGTGGAGTAAAATGACTCCAGAGCAGAGGTATCCCAAGACCCACTCTACTGAGTCTTCCCTGGCTTGTCAGCCCAAGGATGGAGTGATCAATGAACCACCTAAAGCTCCACCCAAGAAACCTATCTGGGTTCCTAAGCCCAAACACCTCCACTCCTCTTTAGATTCTCTTCCTGGACCCTCTCAGCCCAAGAAGACCACACCAAACACTACCAAGCCCAAGAACCCCAAGCCTCAACCACATCCAAGAAGCCTACCTATCATTGTGAGTATTGTCAGAGAGACGGGCATCTTGCGGAGTTTTGCTTCAGGAGGAAGCGGGTTGAGAGAGCAGAGAGGGCTCGTAGTGATCAGGTGCAGTTCTACCAGCAGGGTGGTAGACTGCGTGTTCCTCGGCGCGGGGAGAGGCTGGAGGCTAGGCCGCGTCGTGTAGGTGGTGGTAGAGGAGACGGCTTTCTTGCCCATGCTCCAGTTGGTGGTGTTCGTTCCGGCAGAGTTCCAGACCGTGTTGGCTACGGTTCTGGACCTCGTGGCCGCAGGGTTAGGAAGGACCGTGGACCGCGTTTTGAGCCGCGTTTTGGTCCAAACTCTTTTGATGGTTTTCGCTTTCCATCTTTTGAGCAGATGGCTCGACACTGGTTTAGCTCTTTGCTAAACCTGGTGCCGGACCATTTGCTCCCACTTACAGACATTGATTGTGCAG
This sequence comes from Zizania palustris, assembly GCA_019279435.1. Taxonomy (NCBI): domain Eukaryota; kingdom Viridiplantae; phylum Streptophyta; class Magnoliopsida; order Poales; family Poaceae; genus Zizania; species Zizania palustris. Next base: position 48,569,253 of record JAAALK010000080.1, read on the forward strand.
GACCGGGGACTGGAGGATGTTTGGATCATGGACTCAGGATGCTCTCGCCACATGACGGGACATCGCAGATGGTTCTCCAGTCTCACTCCCCCGAGCTCCAAAGAGTACATTACATTCGGGAACAGCGGTCAAGGGAAAGTAAGTGGCATAGGCTCAATCAGCATCTCAGACCATTTCTCTTTAAAGAATGTTGCTTTGGTCAAAAATCTGAATTTTAATTTAATTTCTGTGTCGCAACTTCTTGAGGATGGTTTGGAAGTGCGTTTTAAGAAGGGAAATTCTTCTGTGGTTGATCTAGAGGGTCTTTAGTTTGTCAGATTTTACCCTTCGGTAAAGTTTTTCGAATTGACTTCTCTAGTTCTTTTGGCCCTTCTCGTTGTTTGATTGCTGGATCCTCCTCTGAGCTCTGGAAGTGGCATAGGAGGTTAGGTCATTTGAGTTTTGATCTGCTAGTCAGGTTAAGCTCTATGGACCTCATCCGAGGATTGCCCAAGCTTAGATGGAGAAGGATCTAGTGTGTCATCCCTGTCGTCATGAAAAATGGTT
>JAAALK010000080.1:48569898-48623963 GCA_019279435.1 Zizania palustris
TATTGGCCCGCAATAACAGCTGATGCGGAGAGCTTGGTCCGCACTTGTCAAGGATGTCAGTGGATGGGTCGACGGAGTCATCGCCCACCAACAGCTCTTCAAGTCATTGCTCCGGTATGGCCTATGGCCAGATGGGGTATGGATCTAATTGGTCCCTTTCCGTTAGCAAAGGGAAATCTGAAGTTCGCAGTGGTAGCTATTGAATATTTTTCTAAGTGGGTGGAAGCAGAACCCTTAACAGCTATCACTTCGAACAATGTGCAGAAATTCTTCTGGAAGAACATTATTTGTCGGTTCGGAGTGCCTAGATATCTCACAGTTGATAATGGAACACAGTTCGACGCAGAACCCTTCAGGAAGTTTTGTGAAGACCTAGGCATTCAACTATGTTTTGCTGCAGTGAGGCATCCTCAGTCGAATGGAGCCGTAGAACGAGCCAATGGAAATATTTTATCAGGGCTAAATCGAAGAATAGTAGGATTAACAAAGGGACTGTGGACCGAAGAGCTTCCAAAGATCCTGTGGTCCATTCGGACTACACAAACAAGGTCCACAGGTTTTACTCCGTTTAGACTACTATTCGGAGATGAAGCTATGACTCCAACGGAGCTCAAAGGGGGATCATTTCGCAGCACCGAACTGGACATTGAAGAAGAAAGACAAGCTTCGTTAGATTTGTCAGAAGAAACAAGACTTCGGGCTGTAGCTAATCTATCAAAGTATCATCAGCAGACGAAGACTTGGTATGACCCGAAGGTTAAGCTCAATGAGTTAAGGCCGGGTCATCTTGTTCTACGAAGCGTTATAGCACCAGGGAAGTTAGGCAATAAATGGGAAGGTCCATACCTAATTGTCCGCTCAGGGCATCCTGGTTCATTTAAATTAGCTAATTTAGAAGGTGAAGAGTTAGCACATACTTGGCATGCGGAGCACTTAAAGCGATACTTCGCATAAGGGCTCCTTGTAATTCGCTTGTAATCATCTCCTAAATTAATAAAGCATATGACCCTGATAGTTGCCTTCCCCTCATAGACTTCCAGCTTCCGAGTGGACGCACTGGAACCGCGGGGTCGACCGAGAGGGAAGTGTCATTAAGCTGGGTTGTATTTTCGGACTTCGAACCCATAAAGTTCGAAGCATCCGACGTGGGGGCTGACATAATCCGGAGCCCAGGCCACCGGCTTGTAGGCATCCGTAAAAGAGCCCAAAACCACACCCTACGGAGTCCAAGCCATTGGCTGGTAGACTTTCGTAAAAAGAGCCGAAGGTGGCCAAAACCCTACGGAGTCCAGGCTGCAGCTGTTAGACTTCCGTAAAAAGAGCCGAAGGTGGCCAAAATCTGCGAAGTCCAAGCCATTGGCTGGTAGACTTCCGCAAAAAGAGCCGAAGGTGGCCAAAATCTGTGAAGTCCAAGCCATTGGCTGGTAGACTTCTGCAAAAAGAGCCGAAGGTGGCCAAAATATACGGAGTCCAAGCCATTGGCTGGTAGACATCCGTAAAAAGAGTCCAAAGAGACCATTGCAAACTCCGAACCATTGGTTCGACAGAGATTGCAAAAATAAGCCGAAGGTGGCTAAAGCAAAACAGAATTTGAGCCATGAGCTTCGAATGTCTGTTAACATAGTCCAAAGCGACAAATTTTTTAAGACACTAAAGTGTCCTGAAAGTTATCTCAAGTGATTTCTTTCATAAAACAAAGGTACTAAGTTGCCATTCTTCCGACTGCAAAAAGTCAAAGACATTTCACAAGATTTCAAAAGATCTTTAAATGACAGAGGGGCTCCGAACCCCCAAAAAATTGTACTCCGAAGTTTTTTCTTTGCGCATAACCATCTTTGAATACATTTCGAAGTTGCTTATACCCAAAGAGGGGCTAGTAAATATGGAGACAATTTTAAATCGACATTCATTATTGAAATAAATGTGTTTACAGATTACACTATGAAAAATTGGTATCTATACCAAGAAGGAATCGGAGACCTCTTCGGTCCCGAGAGCTAGGGGTGGAACGACTAGTTCCAACATCGGAAGTCCTAAGAACTTTACGTTTAACTCTCTTCCTCCCCTTCGAAGCTCTAAAATCCTTCTGCTCTTGTTGAAGCTCGGCCCAAGTTCGAAGCCGTTCGGGGCTTCTTTCCCAGCTTCTAAGATCATCAAATCTTTTATTTCGAGCTTCATCTTCGTCTTCAGACCAAATAGTGTCTTCAGAAGACGAGGTGTTTGCGTCAACCTCTTTCTCTTCCTCTTTAATATAAGACAATACCTCTTGCTTCTGGCGTTGGCCTTCATCGATCCAAGCTATGATCGCAGAATGACCTTCGGCTCTCCATGAGGTTTGAAAGGCTCGCCAGGCGGCAGTCACGCCTTCGGAAGGATTCAAAAGCCGCTCATCGTCGAAGGTAATGGAGCCCTCTGCGCTCGGAGTGATTGTTCGGCCCAAATCCTCGTAGTAACGAAGTAGTCCGAGGGCAGACACTTGTCCAGAGAGTTCTCCATAACGAATGCCTGCCGTCTTCATTTGCTTCGCTGCTCCTTGGATCCTTTTTAACCGGCGCAGCAGAGTCACGTTGTCATCCGAAGGAAGTGATCCAGTAGTACCGAAGTACTCCAGAACACCTAGCATCTGTTCGATGACCTCCGTAGCTACCTTCTCTGACTTAAGCTTTTCTTCAATTAGTGCATCCTTGCTCGAAGTTGTTTCTGCCAAAACTCCGGAAATCCTAGCATTCTCCGTAGTTAAAATATTCTTCTGGTTTAGGAGTTGGCTAGCTTCCTCTTGGAGCTTTACAAGTTCGGACCCAGCACTAGCATTCTCCAACCGCACCTTTTCAATTTCAGCCCGAAGCACGATTCTTTCTGCTTCGAGCTCCTTATTAGCAGCTTCCAAGCCCCGTCTGGCCCTACGCTCCGTTGAAATTACATTATCCATTTGAAGTACTCTAGCTTTGGAAAAACATAAGTTGCGTTTAAGAGCTTCATTTTCCTCCCGAAGCTGAGCAATTTCATTCTCGCTTGATAAAGTTGCAGCGCGGGCCAAGACTGCTTGCTGAGAAAAGAAAAAACTAAAGTAAGAAATTATTCATGTATAATTTGCTGTTGGTTCGAAGATGTACTCCGAACCCAATATAATTCACTAAAGATATTGGCTCGAAGGTGCTCCGTACCTGGTAGGCCGCTCGTTCCAGGGCAACGTTAAGCTCCGAACTCTTCGCCCTGCTTAATTTTGCTACCAGCTCTGTCTCCCCGACTTCGCGACTCACTCGACCTAAAGGTTTGAGCAGAGTCCGAAGCCCAGTTGGCTCCAAAAAAGGAGTCAGAAGAGGGAGCATTGCCAAAGCCTCTTGGTCAACCTTGCTTGATGAAGGTCCGGAGTGTTCTCCTGAGGTCCTTGGAACTTCGGAAGATGGCCCCCCCTCAGTTGATTCACTTTCATATGTTGACTCAGACGAAGTTGATCCTTGCGTAGGGAGAGGCTCTATGTGTCTTTTTCCCCTTCTAGGCCCCTGTTGAGTGACCTTCGGGTGCGGCTCCGAAGTTGTCGAAGGCCTTTGAGTTGTGTCTTCGTGATGTACTTCTTCCGAAGGAGGCTCTGCAAAAGCAAAGGTATTATACATTGTATAATTTTGCAGAAAATAATAAAAGAATTATGCGAAGTTTACCTTCGACATTCTGGGGGCATTCGAGCACCGGACTGCTCGGAGGATCGAAGGTGAGGTCTTCGTCTGAATCCACAGTTAAAATTTCTGCTGTCGGAGTATCTCCGTGAGCAGTCCCCTCATCCACAACTGAAGTTGTAGGAACTTCAACTTCATCTTCGCCCATAGGGGCTTCGATTTGCTCCTCTTGAGTATCCGGAGCTCTCATTTCTTCAATGTTAGCTTGAGGCTCCGGCATACCTGCAGTATCTTCAATGTGAATATTTTGTTGAGCTGCATCTTCATCAATCAATCTCACTAGTAGTATACCTTCATCTTCTTTAAAACCGGAGATTGAGGTTCTTGAGCTCGAAGGCGCAGGATCCGAAGGTGCGGGATTTTTTGGTTTCCGAGCCACCTTCTTCACCGGAGTCTTTGCGGAGCTCGAAGCTCCAGCTTCAGCTATCCTCTTCTTGGGTCCTTTCTCCGAAGGCACCCAGTCCATCAGAGGGGGCGTAGTCAACTCCAACATTCCCCATACTCTGTTAAACCTCTCCCAACTCCCGACCAATTTAACTCTCCATTCTTTTTCAGTCGGAGTTGGGGCACCCAAAATCTTCTCTGAAGCACTTACAATTTGCTCTGAAGTAATAGGGGCTGAAGAAGCTAAAAAATAAATCAAATTAGTCTTTCTTCGAAGTAAATATGTATAATGCATGTTGGTTTCGAAGTTACCTGCAGGACTCGAAGTTAAGTTGATCTTGCGGAGACCACCTTCCGAATCATCCTCGAAGACGATAGGCCAGTTGGCCATCAGCGGAGAAATTTGCAGTCCGAGGAATTCTTCGGCTAAGTCTCGCATGCTTAACCTTCGGCTAACTTTTTGAAGCAGGTTAAGACGGGCCTCGAGCTGACCTTCGTTTGGTTGCACCAAAGCTTCCTTCCGGAATTGAATTTCTTGAAGGGGCCCAGCCAGAGGACTGCTTGCTCCAACTTCGGCATAGAACCATCTCATAATCCAATCAGTGTACCATCTAGCATTGATGGCTTTGGCAGGAAACTGAAGGGCGTATTCGTCTCGAAGCCTGAAGTTGATACTGCCGAAGGATACCACTACTTTTTCACCTCCGGAGCCTACGAAGGTTTTTGGTTGGCAAGTTGCTCTATGTAGTGCAGCGAAGATTTCTGCCCTCCCCTCACAACCTTCGGCTCTCAGCGCCCATTCGAAGATAGCTAATCTAGCTACCGCATTCGGAGATAGTTGGGGGAGGGTTACATGGAACAGATCAAGTACCTCTGCCAGAAAGTCCACTGCAGGGAGGCCCAAGCCAGCTTCGAAGAAAGCTTCGAATACCACTACTTCTCCGGGTCTTGGCGATGGAATCAGTTCTTTGCCTGGCTTCCGAATCATAACTCCATTACCAATTTTCCCTCCCACTGCGATTGCCAGTGACTCTCTTTTGCAGGTAGAAGCCCCCAACTGGAAAGATTGATCTAAATACTTTGTCGATGGCGGGCACAGACCTTGGTCATCGGTGATTTGGGGATTTCTCCCCCCTGCCGCCATGGATGTCATCGCCGGCATTGGAGGTGCCGCCGCCAACGTTGCTGCCGCTGCTGCTGCGGCCGCTTGCTGCCGAGCCAAGGCCGACGGAGGTGCAGATCCCTTAGTCTTCACCATCGCGATCGCCGGATTGCTCTAAGGAAATGGAGGCTAGGGCTCAAGAACTCAAAGGGCTAAAAAGTTTTTGATTGCGAGAACACGATGAAAAGGTAACCAGGTAACTTCTAGGCCTTCTATTTATAAGCCTAGATTTCACTTTTTTACCGTTAGTTCGTGTCGTTTCGCATTCCTGCCGTTACTTTTCCCGAGATTAACGCTTACTACAGTTTTCGTTAGAAATAGAAACTTAACGGTTATTTTCTCTAAGTCTAAAAGACTTTCGAACTTCTTGAGTCGGTTCTAAGATAGTTCGAAAAGCAATTACCTTAAGACTGATTCAAAGTTCATATCTTCGTACATTTCGGAGATAAAATAAAAACCAATAACCCTTATGTTTGGTTATTTTTTCCTTCTGTATACTGCTCTCCTAACGTTACAGGTCAAACGGAGAAGCGTATTCGAGGGGCTACTGTTGGGGGAAAATATCTCATCTTCGGGGTTATTGTCGAAGCAACATAAAGGCAGACAGCAGATTCGAAGGTTCCCAGACGGTCATCTTCGAAGATACCCGGAACCAAGTTCGAAGTACGAAGATACGCATTAGTTCGATGTACATCTTCGAACTAAGGCCCTTCAGGATCTTTTCTGCCAGCTAAGATGGAAGACTTATCTTCTTTCTCATTAGATTAGTCTTTTACCATTTTAGCCCTATTAAGGGAACCGAATAGTTTCCACTATGTCGGTTGTAATAGAGGGGTAAATAGGTTTTTTCCTTAATGTTTGGGCCTATAAATACCCCCCATTTCACCCTGTAATAGGGACCGAATACAAGTTATTCAATACACACATTCGAACTATTCTAAGTTATTATCCTTTCGGAGGCTTAGAACAGTTCTCTTCGCAAACACTTCGTTTGTTAGTTTCTCTTCAACAGAAACCTGTTAGCGTAATCTTTTACGCCAACACCAGCCTTCAACAATTTCTCAACTTCGTCTTTCGCTAGAGCAGCTCTTTCTGCAGACATTTTTCGGAGTCCTTGCCGAACAGGCCGGGCCTTCGGGTTTACAAGTAAACTATGTTCAATGATATCCCGATCGACTCCAGTGATATCTTCGTCAGACCAAGCGAAGACATCTAAATTTTCTTCCACCACCTTTTCCAAGGAGGTTGCAACTTCTGGAGGTAAATCTTTACCAAATTGAAATGTATACTCTTTACCATCTTTAACAATGACCTTCGTTGCAATCTATCCTTCGGGACTTGGTCTCGGAAAGGACTTCTTTGAAGCTTCGGAAGGAGCTGAAAAAATTTCTTCGTTATCTTGTACATTATTTACTTGTCTTGGATCAAGAGGGGGACCATGACCATATTCCGCCCTCCGAGCAATGGCTTGATCTCCGAAGATTGTAAGGACTCCTGCTTGTGTGGGCATCTTCATGCACAAATAATTGTGATGCGCCACAGCTCCAAACTGGTTTAGCATGCCTCTTCCGAAGATGACGTTGTAAGCATACGGGGCATCTACGACATCGAAGATTACTTCTTTAGTTCGGGCCAACAAACCTTCTCCGAAGGTAACTTCCAGGCCTATTTGGCCAAGTGCATCAAGCGGAGGTCCTGCGAAGCCTTGCAAAGGACGAGCCGCTGGCAAGAGATGCTTCCTGGAGATGCACAATTGATCGAAGGCTTGAACAAAAATGATATCTGCCGAACTACCTCCGTCAATGAACACCCTTCGAACTTTAGTGCCCGCAATATCAGCAGTGATAACCAATGGGTCTGCATGCGGGAACTTAATGCCAGCTGCATCCTCCGCAGAAAAAGATATCGGTACGTGAGACCACTCCGGCATTGCAGCTGCAGATGATGAAGTCCCAATATGGCCTACTTCTCTGACGTAGTCCCTTCGCTGTCTCTTGGACATGCTTCCGAGGGTACATCCTCCGGAGATAGGGAGGACTACTCTTTTTCCTCGATCTTGCCCTTCCTCTTGCTTCGGAGGTGGCATAACATTGGCCACCAGAGGGTGTCTTGCAGCATCAAAGTTTTCTATCCGCGCCACAGCTTGGACCGGCTCAGGGCGCGTTGCAGCTGGAACTCGGTCGGTAGTACCTCGACCCGAAGTTCTCTCTAGGTACACTCCCCTTAGGGTAAGTATAGCCTTGTAAGTATCAATTGCATGGCTTCGATTTTCTCCATGGATGCAGCAGAAAAGGGTCTGGCCCTTGCCAGCCGTTTTCCCTGGCAGCCTCCAGCCGCTGGCCTTGTTCCCCGTAGACTGTGGAACTCTCTGTGTAAACTTCTGTGGGGGTGCAATATTCAAGACTTCAGAACGAGGGTGCTTTTTGCCCTCTTCTCCGATCATGTTGAACTTCGAAGACTGGTTCTTGCGGCTGTGCCGAAGTTTTCACTTCTACTTTAACTTCTTGCAATATGGACGAAGTAGCAGCAGTCCTTCGAAGCCAACCCTCTTCTGACCTCGCATACTCCTCGAAGTATGACATCAACTGAGAGACCGAGGAGATGCTTTTCCGATGAAGCTTATCCAAGAGGCCTTGATGAGTGACGCCTTCTTGAGCTGCATCAACTACCGAAGATGCAGACAACCCCCGGATTTGCGACTTCGTATGAGCGAAGCGCTTAAAATATTGCCTCAATGTTTCTCCGGGGAGCTGTTTCACCTGGAAAAGGCTTCCTGTTGACATGGGAGGCACGAAGGTGCCTTGAAAATTGCTTATAAACTTCTTCTTCAGCTGCGACCATGAATTAATTGATCCTGGCTTCAAGGACCAGAACCACCTTAATGCTACTCCTTGAAGAGCTAAGGGGAAGCACTTCGCCATGGTGTCTCGAACTCCTCCGCTAGCTTCAATTGCTAGGGCATAAGAACGAACGAACTCTCCGGGATCTTCATCTCCGGCATACTTACAGAGCTTCGAAGTTTTGAACTTTGGATCAAAGCGAACTTTCTGCAGCTCAGGATGCAGCGGAGATTCATTATCGAAGGAGGCGTTCTCCGGGGCTTCGGGATAATCGAGATCGTCGTCTTCGGGCACTTCTGGGATTGTTGGGATGGCTTGAGAGCGAAGCCTGTTCGCAGCTTCCTGTCGCCACCTTGCTACCTCAGCTTGAAGGTTGGCCATTTGGGTGGCCATATCTCCAAGATTATCTTCATCTCCTCCGGAAGGATCTTCCGGGTCTTGAGAACTAGTAGGATCAGTTCGAATTGGGACAGAAGGTGGAGGAGGGACTCCGGGTGGTTGAAGTATGGAAGGGGTTGGCGGAGAAGCTTCGTATGTTCGAGGGATAGAAGCCCCTTCCGGAGCTTGCGGAGGGAATGTCGAAGGGCCTCCGACTTCAACCGTGTCAAATGGTATCTCTCCGGAGATCCGAGAAGACCTCCGAGTGGGATTGCGGGGTGCGCTCCGCTTAGGAGGCATGATGTAAGAAGTTGGTAGAGAACGAAGTTTTTCGGACTAAGTTCCCCACGGACAGCGCCAACTGTTGGCGTAAAAGATTAAGCTAACAGGTTTCTGTAGAATAGAAACTAACAAACGAAGTGTTTGCGAAGAGAACTGTTCTAAGCCTCCGAAAGGATAACAACTTAGAATAGTTCGAATGTGTGTATTGAATAACTTGTATTCGGTCCCTATTACTGGGTGAAACGGGGGGTATTTATAGGCCCAAATATTAAGGAAAAGACCTATTTACCCCTCTATTACAACCGACATAGTGGAAACTATCCGGCTCCCTTAATAGGGCTAAAATGATAAAAGACTAATCTAATGAGAAAGAAGATAAGTCTTCCATCTTAGCTGGCAGAAAAGATCTTGAAAAGCCTTAGTTCGAAGATGTACTCCGAACCAATGCCTATCTTCGTACTTCGAGCTTGACTCCGGGTAGCTTCGAAGATGAACGTCAGGGAACCTTCGAATCCGCTATCTGCCTTTATGCTGTTTCGGCAATAACCCCGAAGACGAGATATTTTCCCCCAACAGTCGTCAACAATCACAAGTGCATACCACTTCCCACCAACTGAGCGTACCCGAGCAGGACCTACAGTGTCCAAATGTAAAAGCTCGCCCGGATACGAAGTCATCACCTGAGTCACAGGTGAGTGAGAAGCGGCAACCATTTTCCCATGACGACAGGGATGACAAACTAGATCCTTCTCCATCTTAAGCTTGGGCAATTCCTCGGATGAGGTCCATAGAGCTTAACTTGACTAGCATATCAAAACTCAAGTGACCTAACCTCCTATGCCACTTCTAGAGCTCAGAAGAAGATCCAGCAATCAAACAGCGAGAAGGGCCAAAAGAACTAGAGAAGTCAATTCGAAAAACTTTGCCGAATGGTAAAATCTGGCAAATCAAAGACCCTCTAGAATCAATCACAGAAGAATTACCCTTCTTAAAACGCACTTCCAAACCATCCTCAAGAAGTTGCGAAACAGAAATCAAGTTGAAGTTCAAATTTTTAACTAAAGCAACATTCTTCAAAGAGAAATGATCTGAAATGCGAATTGAGCCTATGCCACTTACTTTCCCTTGACCGCTGTTCCCGAACGTGATGTATTCTTTGGAGCTCGGGGGAGTGAGACTGGAGAACCATCTGCGATGTCCCATCATGTGGCGAGAGCATCCTGAGTCCATGATCCAAACATCCTCCAGTCCCCGGTCCTGCACAATCAGTGGCTGTAAGTGGGAGCAAATGGTCCGGCACCAGGTTTAGTAAAAGAGCTAAACCAGTGTCGAGCCATCTGCTCAAAATATGGAAAGCGAAAACCATCAAGAAAGTTCGGACCAAAACGCGGCTCAAAGCACGGTCCTCGGTTCTGCCTAACCCTACGGCCACGAGGTCCAGGACCGTAGCCAACACGGCCTGGAACTCTGCCGGAACGAACACCACCAACTGGAGCACGGGCAAGAACGTCGTCTCCTCTACCACCACCTACACGACGCGGCCTGGCCTCCAGCCACTCCCCGCGCCGAGGAACACGCAGTCTACCACCTTGCTGGTAGAACTGCTCCTGATCACCACGAGCCCTCTCTGCTCGCTCAACTCGCTTCCTCCTGAAGCAGAACTCCGCAAGATGCCCGTCTCTTTGACAGTACTCACAATGATAGGTGGGGTTCTTGGGATGTGGTTGAGGCTTGGGATGTTTGGGCTTGGTAGTGTTTGGTGTGGTCTTCTTGGGTTGAGAGGGTCTAGGAAGAGAGTCTAGAGAAGAGTGGAGGTGTTTGGGCTTAGGAACCCAGATAGGCTTCTTGGGTGGAGCTTTGGTTGGTTCATGAATCACTCCATCCTTGGGCTGACAAGCCTAGGAGGTCTCAGTGGAGTGAGTCTTGGGATACCTCTGCTCTGGGGTCATTTTGCTCCACTCCACTGCCCAACTAATGGCACCCTCAAAGTCAGCCTTGGTGTAGGTGTAACCTACCCCAAACCCATCCTGCCTCTTGAACTGCTGGATCATCATGCCAAGCCGTGGCTCTCTGGCACTGATCCAACTCAGGATAGAACAGAGGGAAAAGTTCTCATTCTGAGAATCTGCTAGCTCCTCTCTCAAGGAAGCTAGAACCTCCACCTGAGACAAGCAGGTCTCACACTCACTCTCTACTTGGACAGACTTCTCGGCTTTTAGCTTAATCAATTCCATTCTAAGAGACAGGCAGTTCTCACAGACAGTGGGTGGAACTGACAATGCCTCAAGCTCTAGCCTAGTCTGCGCAAGCTCAGCTCTCAACCTCTCCAAATCACCCAACTGTTCATCGCCCTTGGATTTCAGGTCAGCTAAGACAGCTAGATGAGATGGGCAATCAACACAGGGTGCGACGACAGTGGCTTGAGCATCTTTCAGCTCCAGCTGAGCGCTTTCAAGCTCAGTGGCCAAAGCGTCCCTCTCATCAACCCTTTCTGTGTACCTGGACTTCAAAGTCGACAGGTCACACAGAAGCACCTCACACTTCGGGCACTCACTGCTATCACCCAATCAAGGGGAAGAAGATAGACTCTCAATTCTGCCGTTGGCCACGGAAAGCTCACTCTCTAACTCATCTATCCTCTTCTTAGCCCCCCTAAGCAGTTTTTCCCGATATGTCAACTCCTGATGATTGCTCTCAAGTAAATCAACGATTTCGCGCTCGTAGGATGATACCTTGTTGTCGTCGTCGGAGTCGTCAAAGGAGCTATTTTCTTCCTTATCCCCAAGAGCCATTGAATAGAAGCTCTTGCGGGATCTTCGGCGCTGGTGTGAGCGGCTCTTCGGCTTGTCTCCGAAGGCCATGAAGCAGAGGCCCGCCGGATCGTCCTTGTCCTTCCCCTTCCTGATGGCGATCTCCTCATCGCTTGAGCTCGATGAAGAGGAAGAAGACGTGGACCGCTTGGAGTAGCTCTTCTCCATCTCGGCGAAGAAGGCCTTGTCGCACTTCATGTTCTCTCACCGGTAGTCCTTCAGGGCCTTCTTGAAGAATCGGGTCTTCGGCTTGCCCTTGTTGAAGGATGAGCTCTCGTGCTTGCCGGAGTCATGGAAGCTGCCACCGGTGCCCTTCTTGTGTCCATTGCGCTTGGGGCAGTCGGCGATGAAGTGTCCTAGATCACCACACTCAAAGCATCCGGATTTTGTGCCGTGTCTTTTGAACATTCTCTTATCATAGACACGACGCACCCGGTTGTTAAAAAGACACAAATCATCATCTCCCAACAACTCAAGCTGGTCCTCAGTGATAGACATCAAGGAGAACCCAGCACAGCTCACAGCAGAGGGATCAACAGAAGGTGTAGCAAGGGCCAGGGATTTTGATCTAGAACCAGTGAGGTTTGATCTCAGCTGGATATCTACCTCAGTGGCCTTCAGCTTGCTAAATAACTCAGAAATGGTCAAGGTATCGTAAGAAGTGCTTTCAACGATAGAGGATACCTTGATCTCCCAGATCTTTGGGTCCAAGGTATGGAGAACCTTAAGCGCCTGCTCATGATCTGAGACTAACTGAGCACCCTCAGCCTTGTTGTCCCGAAGCTTGTTAATGATCGATTGAAAACGACCAAACAAGGCTTCAACAGATTCACCCAGCTTCTGTGTGAAGTTCTCGTACTCACGCCGGTAGGTCTGATAGAGCCGAGCCTTGACCTGGGCTGTTCCCTCCTGGTGTGCCTTGAGGGTAGCCCAGATCTCTCTCGCAGTGGAGAGATGACTCACACGCTCAAACTCAGTGGGACCTAAACCAGAAAACAGAATGTTCACAGCCTTACTGTTGCTCAGATGCTGAGCAATGATACCAGCAGTACCCTGCTCAGTAACTGGCAATATGGAAAACGTGGTGTGAACGCAAATATCCCAAATGTCCGAACCCTGGCTCATAAGATAGGCTCGCATGCGAGTCTTCCAATAATTATAGCCATAGGCTTCCAAGGACGGGACCTTGCCAGGAGACGTCATGGTCACTACCAGGGTTTAGAACCGGTTAAGGTATGGAAAAACCCTAACCAAGCTCTGATACCACTTGTAGGACCGAAAGTAGCGACCAGAGGGGGGGTGAATGGGTGCCTAAAAAATTCTTTCGAATCAATGGCCTGCTCCCAAAACCCAACGCATTTAAAAAAACCTAAACAGGAAAGCGAGAACAGATTGACTAAGTCTGCATATTCGAAGTCTGGTGATTCAGAGGTTGCAGATTTGAAGGTTGCAGATTCGGAGGTTGCAGATTCGAAGGTTGCAGATTCGGAGGTTGCAGATTCGAAGGTTGCAGATTCGGAGGTTGCAGATTCGAAGGTTGCAGATTCGGAGGTTGCATATTTGAAGTCTGCTGATTTCGAAGTCTGCTGATTCGAAGTCTGTGGATTCGAAGGTTGCAGATTCGAAGGTTACAGATTCGAAGCCTGCAGATTCGAAGTATGCAGATTCGAAGTATGCAGATTCGAAGTATGCAGATTCGAAGCTTGCAGATTTGAAGTCTGCTGATTCGAAGTCTGCTGATTCGAAGTCTGCAGATTCGAAGCTTGTAGATTCGAAGTCTGCTGATTTGAAGTCTGCTGATTCGAAGCCTGCAGATTCGAAGCATGCAGATTCGAAGTCTGCTTCACAGAGTTGGACTTCACACAAGAAAAGGGACTTTGGCCCTGTCAACTCGATCAAAAAGCTACGCAGTAAAAAGCAAGCTATAGTACTAGTGTACTGTTGCTACAGAGAAGTAGTACTACTTGCAGCAGCAAGAACTAGTACTACTTGCGTGAAGAACAGAGGAAACAGAAGCACCAAAACTCGGGAATAAATTAGTTGTGTGCAAACCGAACCAACAGAACCTTAAATGAAGTGCTGTGCATGAGAATCAATAGGAATAAAAGCTTCCAAACAGTAAAGAGCCAAATGAATCTCAGGAAGAACAGGAGGTTGCCTGGCGGCGCACACAGGGAGAGAGAAAAAAGGCACGCAGGAACAAAATGACCCAAGGGATGATTGAAAAAGTGATTTCTACAAGGGTAGTCCAAACCCTAGGGATTGGAGCCCTATTTATAGGCTGCCCAACACTAGGAATATTCTACTAGCCCCTTAGGGTTTTTACAGACACAAGAATAAATGAAAAGACTCTACTGCCCTTAGGTATTTTTACAGACACGACTGACTGACTGTGGGCCTAGAGTTACAGATGACTTATCCGGAAGCTAAGCTTTCGTAGCGACTACGGCTTCTCTTCTAGACAGTCGGATACAAGATCAACGGTTATCAGTTTTGCACCGAAACTGACAAAGCCTCCACCGACTTTGCACCAGGTACCCGGATTGGGCCTGCCTGATTCCGCAGCTATCTCATCCCGGCAATCACTCACCGCCCGTGTACCTGAGTCAACCCTGGTCAACAGCCCAGTGGGTCTTCTACTGCTTCTGGCCCATGTACCCGGATTGGGCCAGCCCGACTTCGCAGCCTCCTCTGTCCGACAGTCGCTTGCTGCCCGTGTACCTGAGTCACACGCAGCCCATGAAACAATAGATCTCCTCTCTTCTTCTGTCCTCTTTGACTATCGTTGACAATGACTCATCACTTCTAGAGCCATGAGGCCCACGCTATTCAGCATGGCTCCTCAGCGGCTCGGGACCGAAGCCCCTCTGCTTCGGCAGCTCGGGCCCGAAGGGCGTCGACTTCCATATCCAGCTCATCGGCTCGCTCGGCCCGAGCCCGGAGTCCCTCCAACTCCGCGACGAGGGTCTTGAGGGAGTCCATCTCCCCCTCTTGGGCCTCGAGCGCTTCGACCCTTGCTTCCCGGAGCCGAAGGGCTTCGACCTCCGATGACCGCTCGCGAGCCAGTCTCTCCGCGGTATCCGCTCGGGCCAAGAGTTCCGCGACATCCGCCTCGCGGCGTTGGCGTTCAGGAGAGCAGGGCAATTAGCTGCCCCTGCGCCAATGCAACCACCTGCGCGCAAAGAAGATGATCAGAAGAAGAGCTAGGGGCTCATTGAAGGCACTCCAAGAAGGTACCTGGCCCGCTGCGGTCTCGATGGCCCTGCCGAGGTCTAGGCCGTCTGATAACCCCAGTTCGTCTATCACCGGGGCCTCGCGCAGCCGTAAGTAGTAATCATGGACTGGGGCAACTAGGGACGCGAAGTCCTCACCGTCCGCCAGGAAGGGGCACAAGAGGGGCACGGTGGCGCGCGTGCCTCGAGGATCGGAGGGGGGCAGAGGCCGATTCCCTGCGTCTTCGACGACCTCCAGAGAGGCCCTTTCGGAGGTCCCGGACTCCGTTCCACCCCGTTGCCCCAGAGCCCTCCTCGTGCCAACAGGGGCTCTGGACCTTGCATCCGGAGCGTCCTCCGGAAGCGGGACGACTGGTTCGACGCCCCGGGCCGATGTGCCTGCGTGGGCGAACACAAGCTAAGGTCGAGAAGGCCCCAATGTTTGGGGAAAGGATGGGTAAGCTATCGCACCTTCGTCCGCAGCGTCGGCAAGGTCCTCCCGAAGCTGGGCGGGCCCTGACGGGCTCGGGCGGTAGAAAAGGATGTCGATGGAGTTCACCGGGGAGCTCGCCGCCGCCGCGGCGAGCTCGGCCTCTATGTCGGCACTCCTCTCAACGGCGCCGAGCGGGTCGACCAACCCCCCTCGGTCCAAGCTGTCTGTCGCCCTGCTCCCATGGGAGCCGGCGGAGCCGCCCTCCGAAGCCGGTTCGCGTGAGGGAGCGATCTTGGGAGGCGGCGTCGCCCCAGTAATGGGCGCCTCCTGCCCGGCCCCCGGCGCGGGCTCCGTCAGGCCCGAGCGAGGGGGAGCGTCTTCGGCCCTTCGGGCGTCCGGCCGAACCGACGGGGTCTGGTCCAGAATTACCGAAGGGTCCCCGTGACTCCGACTGGGCCCCATCGCTGGAACCCCCCCACTCGGAGTGGGAGGCGGAAGAGTGCCCCGGGGAAAGCTGCCTTGGACCCTTCACTATCTTCTTCTTCTTGGGGGGGGGTGGCGAGGAGAGAGTCCACCGTCGGGGTCGCCTACCTTCCTCTTCGAGACAACCCGGAGGACCTCAACCTCTGGGAGAGGCGGAGGCGAGAGCTCAAGCGCCCCCCAACTCCAGCCGCCGAGTGCGTTCAGCCGAGGTAGGGACTCCGAGAATCCTCTCCGTCATGCGGGCCACCTCATCGGGGGTCCGGGCAACGAGCGACCCTGCGTTCAATTATTAGGACCGGAGCACCCTTCGGGCACGAAAGGTGGGAACGAAGTGGATGGGTGCGGACACTTACTAAGCTGGCGGGAGAGCTCCGCTGGCATCGACTCGTCCTGGCTGCTCCGGAGCAACGCCGGCCACTCTTCCTTTAGCGGAGGAATCTCAAGAGCCACGAACTCCTCCGCCATGTCACGCATGCTCATTCGGCGGGCGACGATCTGGAGGAGCTAGATCCTCGCGGAGATCGAGCCGGCGTTGGTCTCGACGCGCGCCTCCCTCCGGAACCAAATGTGGCGCGGGATCCCGGCGAGGCCGGAGCTGAGCCCCACGCGGACGTAGAACCACCGGTTCACCCACTTGGAATACCACCTTTCGTTGGTGGCCTTCACAGGGAAGGAGTCCACGTACTTCCTCCGCAGCTGGAAGTTGATGCTCCCGAAGGCTAGTATCTGGCCTCCCTTCTTCTTTGGCTGGCAGAGAGCTTCGTGCATCTACGCGAAGACCTCCGCCCTCCCTTCGCAGCCTTCGGCGCGCATGGCCCACTCGAAAATGGCGAGGCGGGCCACGGCGTTAGGGGAAAGTTGCGGGAGCTCCGGATGGAACGCATCCAGCACCTCGGAGGAGCTCCGAGGCAGGGAACCCCAATCCCGCGTCGAAAAAAGCTTCGAAGACAACGATCTCGCCTTCTCGCTGCTGCGGGACCATCTCTCGACCCGGCTTCCTCGCCGGCGTCTCAGGACCAAGGCGGGCCCTGGTTGCTTGCTCGATCGACGCTTTTGTGCACGCAGACGGGCCGAGCTCCAAGGTCTGCTCCCGAAATCGCTCTGAGGCGGGGCAGAGTTCACGCGCGCCGCACGTCTCCGACGGATCCGTCATCGCTGCCGCCGCCACCGCCGCCATCTGGCGCTGCAGGAAGCACGGGTCCATCGCCATTGCTGAGGCGACACTCCTCACCATTGCTCGAGGAGGCGAGAGGGGAGTCAGAGCTCAGGGAGCAGAGCGGATGCTGTTTGAAGCGGCTAGAGTGGGCGTAGCAAAGTGAAGGAGGAAGAGCAGGTCGCGCGACGGGATATATTTAAGCACAAGGCCGTCGGTTTCTCTTCCGGTTCGTTAAGCGTGTGAATGCGGCGGTTGCATGGCACCGCAATTAAGGCCAAACCGGCGCGTTGGGGCACGACGGCTCCTTGGCGGTTCGCCTCCCCGATGCCGTTTACAAGCACATTAACTGCTTCTGGTGGCGTCTGGCTGCCCCCTCGGGGCCAGAGCCCCACGGTCAAGGTGCGTATGCACCCAGCAAGCCCGGTCAAACTCCTCTGTTGGACCGGAAACGGCGACCAGAGGGGGGGGGTGAATGGGAGCTTTTAAAATTTCGGGCTAAAAACCTAGCCTTCGGTTCTGTTCTGTCTTCTGCGGAACAGGCTTCGAACACAACCTTCGAAGGTCTGGTTCGGAGGTACTTCGACAACTCCGAACACAGGCTTCGCAGGAGCAAAAGTTCGAAGCCAAGAAGACTTCGCTCCACTAACAACCCTCGAAAATCTACTCTGCTAAGTCAGTGCAGGCTCCGCACACAAGGTGCTTCGAGCAGGCTTCGCACTTCACCCTTCGCACGAGTGGACAGCCCTCTGAGGACTTCGACCAAGTACTTGGCAACAGCAACTGGTGCTGGGCTTCGTACGCGAGGGTCTACACGCACACAAATCGGACTACGCTAAGGGCTTCGACACAAGAAGCACTACGGGATACCACCAGGGCTTCGCTAGTTAGCAGCGAGGTCTTGCCTCGTGTTACACAGAGCGACAGCACACTGAAAAACACACTTCGCATAAAACACCCTTCGCCTAGACAGGCTTCGGTGAACTAAAAACTAGCGAGGTATGCAAAGCGAGCTCAAGCAAAAGCACACAGAAGCAGGGCTTCGCCGCTTGAACAAGGAACACAAAATATATTGAACTCTGGATGAAAACCAGCGAGGTCTGTGTGTACAGGAGCTCAACAGTAAATGCTCAAAGTGTTAAATGTTACCTACCGAGCCCCCATATTTATAGCCCATGGCTTCATCCTAAGGAAGTGACTACTTTACCCCTAGGGTTTACATTCATTTTGTCTCTTCAGAACTAAGGGGTACAAAAGGTAGTCCACCTTTTTTCTGGAGGCTTCTCTGTCAGCTGCAGAGGGGACAGTGTCAGCCTTTTTCAGAACAGACAGTGTCAGCCTTTACAGAGTTGACTTCTGGAACCTCCCTTCGCACCGGAGGGTGCGGTAGCTTCGGCGAGAAGCCTGCAGCCTGTTGGCCTTCGCTCCGCCGAAGAAGTCCTTCGATATAGTGACGGTTTTGAGCCGAAGCCGTCAAAGCCCTTGGGCCTTCGCACCACCACCTCCGGAGTGGACCACCACGGCTTCACAGCTACTCCCAGCTTGAACACCGCCCGTCCGTGTACCGAAGCCATGCATGGCCGAAGCACCTCAAGTCAACCTCACTCCGAAGCCCCACCTTCGGAGTACCACCCTTCGAAGTCCCTCCTTCGTCCAAGGCCTCCGCATGAAGCATTCCATGAGCACTCCATCGCAGTGCCTCTACCCGAGCACACTCCACGACGAGCCTCACCCGGACCATGCCTTCGATGCACCTCGACTTCTGAGACCTTCGTCGGGCCACCTTCGAATGTCTCCCTCCGGAGCACGCTTCGAACACCTTGCCTCCGCAGAGGACTTGGTCCACCAACTCCGAAGTCACTCCATCCGGAGTACCTTCGAAGTGCCTCACCTCTGAGGACTTTGTCTCGGAGTACCTTCAGCCGGAGCCACGCTCCGCACTCTCTGCCTTCACCTGGCACGCCTCGACCCGAGGACCGACCCGGACCTCCTTCGCAGCCACCGTGACGGAGCTCCCCGCTCCCCTGGCATCAAGCCTCCCGCTTGACCCAGGTTCACCAGGCTCGAACCTTGTCCGTCGCCTCCGAAGTCCCTGCGCACCACAGACAAGCAAACAAGTGTATCCAGTACTCCGGAGACCTCTCCGGGTTAGCAACCTCCGGTACACACTCCGGTGTACCGCCCAAAGTACCGAAGCCTTCGGTACGAACCCAGTCATCGTGTACTGCCGGACCCCTCCGACAGGCACACTCCGCTGCACAGCTGCAGCAAGCAAACACCTCCGAACACCCTTCGGAGAAACCACCTCCGAAGCCCCTCCGGAGGTACCCTTCGAACAGAGGGTAAAAAGCCTGTCAATCACTCATCACAAAACATCGAAACCAACCCTTGGTTTCTCAATCTCCCCCTTGATGAGTGCATTGACAACCAAAACGAAGTTCAAGAAAATGTAAAAATTTTCAGCACACAAGTGACCATAAAGACTCAGAAAAGAGCCAAAGCATGTCACTTGATAAAAGAATTTTTCTCCCCCTTTGTAAAAGAGTAAAAACCCCTTTGGCAAATCTCCCCTTGATAAGAGCTCCCCCTGAGTTAAGCAAATTTTTCTCCCCCTTTATGTCAAAAATCTCTCCCCTTTTTTTAAAAATTATGCCTTCTTGCGGCAGAGAACATAGCAAACCTCTCTCCCTTTGGCAATGCAAGCATCAAGGAGCATGTAAAAGATGCAAAGCTTCGAAATGAAATAGAATTGCAAAGACATATAATGCAAAAATATGGCAACAGTAACATCAATGATCATGTGCTCAGCTCAATTGAACATTCTGTGAAACAAGACTGATGGCAAGTGTTTTGTCATTTGTGAAATAAAAGCATCACCACTTAATCATAGCAGCTAGACATGTGAAGGCAAGGACTGCGCAAAGCTAACAAATTCTACCTTAGATAGACAAGTCTTATTCAAAAGGAGCTGAGAAGGCAACCTTGATGATCAAATAAATTTGTTGTTCTTTTCTTAATGCCAGGGGTTATTTGTTTGTCCACCTTATACTTTCCAATCAAGCCAAGCCTAGGCATGAAAGCCATCGGAAGCTTAAGGCGGTGATTTTGGCATACACTACACTATCCCAGTTCAGACCAAAGTGCAATGGTAAGCGGTCTAGAATAGAGTAGTGCGACAAACAAACCCTCCTGGATCTTTTCATTGAAACCAGGCAAATCATGGATTTTTGATTTTGATTTTGATGAATTAAATATTTTGATGAGTATCCATGAATAAAGAACACATTTTTCAAGTTGCAAATTCTAGCATCCAAGGAACAGTGTCTTGCTGTCAAGTAGATAAAAGATAGCTAAAAGCAGTCCAGCCTAAACAAGCTAGATACAAGATTGTGCGGTGAGCAAGTTTTGATTTGAGAAAATAAAACATCATGCACAATCAATGTTCCAGACATATATCATAGAGCTGAGCTGTCATGATTTCTTTGAATTAAAAGCAGGCATATAATAGCAAAAGATGTAAATGCAATTCCACACATAAGGAGCATATGCAAGGCAATTTAAAATCAGCTCCCTTCTCACAAAATGCCGTAGGGATGACAAATACCAAGTTCCCCACGCAAGTAAGCAAATCGAGAAGCATCGAGGGGTTTTGTAAAAATATCGGCAAGCTGGTGTTGGGTATCAACATATTGAAGTTCAATATCACCCTTCTCATTGTGATCTCTGAGAAAATGATACCGTACATCAATGTGTTTGGTTCTGGAGTGCTGAACCGGGTTGTTTGCAATACAAATAGCACTAGTGTTATCACAGAAAAGTGGAACACTCTTATAATCTAACCCGAAATCCCGCAAAGTGGAAACCATCCACAAAATCTGAGAGCAACAGCTAGCTGCAGCAACATATTCGGCCTCAGCCGTTGATTGTGCAACACTAGACTGTTTGCGGGACGACCAGCAAACCAGTGAAGTACCCAGAAAATGACAAGTACCAGAGGTACTCTTCCTATCAATTCTACACCCAGCAAAATCCGCATCAGAATAACCTCTAAGACATAAAGATGAAGACGATGAATACCATATGCCAAATTCAAGGGTGTGTTTGAGATACCTTAGAATGCGCTTAACCGCTTGGCGGTGCGAAGCTCGTGGTGAAGCCTGAAAACGAGCGCACAGACATACAGCGAAGTGTATGTCCGGCCTCGTGGCAGTCAAGTAGAGAAGGGAACCGATCATGCTTCGGAACTCCTTCTGATCTACGGCTTCTCCATCTTCGTCAGGGTCCAATGCTACAGATGTAGCCATTGGAGTGGCAAGGGGCTTCGCATCGGACATGTCGAACTTCTTGAGCAGGTCCTTGGTGTACTTTGTCTGGTGGACAAAAGTACCTTGTTTGCTTTGCTTGATTTGCAAACCAAGGAAAAAGGTGAGTTCACCCATCATCGACATTTCAAACTCCCTGCTCATGGTATCTGCAAACTCAGCAACCAAAGCATGAGAAGAGCCACCAAAGATGATATCATCCACATAAATCTGAACTAGGAGGAAATCTTTGCCATGCTTGAGAGTAAACAATGTTTTATCAACAGAGCCCATTAAATACCCTCGCTCAAGCAGAAAAGACTTAAGTCTATCATACCACGCCCGAGGGGCCTGCTTGAGTCCATAAAGAGCCTTATGAAGTTTAAGGACTTTATGTGGGTACTTGGGGTTTTCAAAACCAGGGGGTTGTTTTACATAAACATCTTCACCTATGAAGCCATTAAGAAAAGCACTTTTGACATCCATTTGATAGAGTTTGAATCCCCGGGATGTCGCAAAGGCAAGCAAAATCCTAATGGCCTCAAGGCGAGCAACAGGTGCAAAAGTTTCAGTAAAATCAATCCCTTCTAGTTGAGAAAAGCCCTGAGCTACAAGTCTAGCCTTGTTTCTAACTATAGTCCCATCCTCCCCTTGTTTATTTTTGAAAATCCATTTAGTTCCAATGAAATGAACATTTGGTGGAGGATCAACTAAAGTCCAGACTTGATTTCTTTCAAAATTCTCAAGCTCTTCATGCATGGCATTGATCCAACTAGAATCAGAAAGTGCATGACTAACATCTAAGGGCTCGAAAGAAGCAACAAAAGCAGAATTACTGAAATGAGCATGTGAACGAGTTACCCTTTGATCAAGCTCACCAATGATCTGCTCGGGAGGGTGCATCCTTTGAACATGATGTGGAGCCTCGCGGCGGGATGCAGTCTCCCCCTCAACTTGTGCGTTGGAGTGGTCCAAGATGACCGATGTTGAGGTAGTCGCTTCGGGACCTCGTGCCGAAGTAGTAGAAGCGGGGTCAGCTTCGGGAGTTGATGTCGAGGGTAGTAGGGGTTCATCCTCGAATTCTCCGGGATCTTCTTCTTCAAACAAAGTTTGTTCCATGTCGTGTTCATTTGCCTGGTCAAAAGCAGAACTAACAGAGGGGGTTGATTCATCAAAAGTCACATCACATGACTCGATGACAGTGTTAGTTTCCAAGTTATAAACACGATAAGAATGACCATGAGTAGTATAACCCAAAAAGATCCCGTCAGAAGATCGCGACTCAAATTTATCCAAGTTACCACGTTTTAGGATAAAGCAGCGACAGCCAAAAACTCGAAGATGAGTAACCTTGGGCTGTCTCCCAAAACGCAGCTCATAAGATGTCAAATTTAAAATTGAGCGCAAGAAAATTCGGTTTGAGATGTAACAAGCAGTGTTCATGGCCTCAGCCCAGAATTTTCTAGGAGTCCTATGCTCATCAAGCATCGTCCTAGCCATCTCAACCAAAGTGCGGTTCTTCCTCTCAACAACACCGTTCTGTTGAGGAACCCGCGGAGCAGAGAATTGATGTTCTATGCCATGCTCCATGCAAAAGTCAACAAAGAGACTATTTTTGAACTCGGTGCCATTATCGCTTCGAATGAATTTTAATGCACCAGGGAGTTCAGTGAACAGTCTCAAAGCCAAGCTCCGAAAGTGTGAAAACACTTCATCCTTGCTGGCAAGAAAGAAGACCCAAGAGTAGCGAGAGAAATCGTCGACTATAACAAGTACATACCACTTGCCGCCTAAAGAACTAACCCGAGAAGGACCTACAGTGTCCATATGGAGAAGTTCTCCGGGCTGTTCAGTCATCACTGTGGTGACTGGCGAATGCGAAGCGGCAATCATTTTTCCATGTCGACATGGAGCGCAAACTAAATTCTTCTCAAACTTGAGCTTGGGCAATCCTCGGATCAAACCTAGGGCGCTCAGACGAGCGAGCAACTCAAAGCTCATATGCCCTAGTCTCCTATGCCACTTCCAAAGCTCAGAAGTCGAATGAGCAACAAGACAATGAGAAGAACCAGACGACTCTGAAAAATCAGCTCCAAAAACTCTCCCAACTCTAAAGATCTTACAAACCACAACGCCATCCGAATTGAGTACTTGCGAAGTATCGCGATGAAATCGCACTTCGAAGCCCTCATCAAGCAACTGAGATACAGACAGCAAATTGTATCCCAGGTTTTCAACCAAAGCAACATCTTTGAGAGTGAAGTTCGCGTTAATTCTTACCACACCTTTACCTTTCACTCTACTCCTTCGATTGTTTCCGAAGGTGATATGCTCCCTTTGCTTGGTTGTGGTGAGGCTGGAGAACCAATTCGCATCTCCGGTCATGTGGCGTGAACAACCGGAGTCCATGATCCACGTGCCCTCCAAGCCTCGACCTGTCGCCTACACATGATGAAAACGTCTCGATCGCTCAGTGCTGGGGTGAGTAAAATAATGACGAGGCAACCAGCACTGAGTGACACGAGTAGTAGGCACAGTAAAAGCAGACGGTCTACGCACATAAAAATCAGAATGATGCAAAGTGCGAGGTCTACCTACATGCAAAGAATGCAAAGCATGACGAGGTCTCCTACTCTGACGGGGTACAAAGCTACTCGCCCGAGGTCTACCACCATATGGAACATGGTGAACACCTCGAGGAGCAAAACCTCTCCGAGAAGCACGAGGAGCCTCGAAAACAGGACGAGAGTAATACTCAGACTCATGCATACCTAAAGATGGATAATGCATGTCCTGGAAACTCATCGCCTGAGCACGTCGCTCATCCTTGATGCGACGGAAACAGAAACCAATCAAATGACCCGCCCGCTGACAATAAGAACAGTGAAACACTCTCCTGGGGGCACTCTCATGGGTCATAGGAGCAACTCTCATAGGCTCCTTGGGTTTCTTCTGAGTGGTTTTCTTGGGAGGATTTTTCTTGGCAGGAGGAGTGGTTTTCTTTGGTGGATGGGTAGACTTTTTGGCTGATGGGGTGTCCAACAGAGCTCTCTCTTTCTCTAGGGTGGTGGGAGAGGTGAAAACAGTTTTGGTCTTACTGTCTGAAGCTATCCTCTCAAAACCCAAACCTAGAGCTACCCCTGCTCTGTCAGCACACAACTTGGTTTTGGCCAAGAGCAAATCCATCCTACCCTTCCCCTCAGTGCATTTGTTCACCACAGAAAGAAGGTATTCATTTTCTGACATGAGGTTCTCAGCTCGCTCTCTAACAGTGCCTAGCTGGTCCTTAAGGGTAATGCATGTGTCACACACAGGCTGCACATCCTTAGAACTACCGGCCCTCTCCAATCTAGCCTCCAAATCATGAACATGCTTATCACGTAAATTAATGCTATCGCGCAATAAAGAGCAGTTCATGCAATCAATAACATCATGAGGTCTAGAATCCACCTCCAAAAGCTGCTTCTGTGCAGTCTCAAGCTCAGAAAGAGTTTGAGCATGAACAGAGCGCAACTGAGCAAGCTCACTCATGACAACAGAACATGATTCACATTCAGCATCGTCAAATTTAGACTTAAGCATGGCATATTGAGTAGTAATGTTTTCTAGCCTAAGTCTAAGGTCTTTTCTTTCTCTAGCAGCTTGCACAAGTAATCTATCCTGACCAATCACTACTTCATTTAGCTCATCTAATTTAATTAGAAGCTGGTCAGATGATAGGTTTACCTCATATGAGTCAAGCTCATCGCCGCTGTGATCGCTGTCGGCCATGAAGCAAAGGCCGGTGAAGTCACGACCCTTCTTGTCCTTCTTGTCCTCCTTCCTTGGGGACTCCTCCTCCTCAGAGCTCGACTCCTCAGTTGAGGATGTGTCGATGTCGCTGAGAGCAGCAACAAAGGCTCTGGAAGCGGCCTTGGCTACTTTCTTAGCCATCTTGTCGCGCTTGCCCTTCACAAAGGGTTTCCTCTCCTTCTTGTGGTATTTGGGGCGCTCACTCTCATCTTCTTTTTGACCTTGGGGCAATTGGCCTTAATGTGAGAGGTGTCGCCACATTCATAGCAGCCACTAAAAACACTTCTCCTCTGATCCCGTCTCTCATGATGAAAGCGGGTGAACCTCCGGGCAATGAGAGCAAGCTCATCATCGGCTAGAGTGTCCACCTTCTCCTTTGTGACAGGAGACCAGGGAGGACAAAGCAAAACCATCTGCAAGAACACAAGTGCCTGATGTGCTTGGTTCTGCAGTGGTGCCACGGCTAGTGCTAGAAACCAATGCCAATGGCTGTGGCAAAGAGCTTCTGTGCACTGCAAGAGATGCCTTGGCAATCTCTGTGAACTTCAGCTTGCTAAAGAGTTCGTCACAGGTCAATGTGTCATAGCCTGTGGACTCCTCAATGCTGGATATCTTCACCTCCCATATGCTACGGTCAAGAGCATAGAGAAGCTTGATAGCCCTATCATGATCACTGTAAGCAAGCGTCCCGTTGGATCGCAAGTTACTCACTATCGCGTCAAAGCGAGAAAACATGGCATCTACAGATTCACCAGGTGCCTGCACAAACAGCTGATACTGTTGATTGTAGGTGCTTTGGCGCCTGGCCTTAATCTGAGCAGAGCCCTCATGAAAGACAGTGAGTGTTGTCCAAATCTCCCTAGCAGTCCTAAGGTGCTGCACCCTATCGAACTCACTCCGACTCAAACCAATGAACAGTATGTTCCTTGCCTTCGAGTTGGCAATATACTGATCTTTTTCAGTTTGAGTGGTGCGGGTATCAGGGATGGAGTATTGTGAGTCCTCAATCTCCCAAATTGCATTTCCTTGGCTTAACAAGTAAGCCTCCATGCGCACCTTCCAGTATGCAAAATCTGTCCCATCGAACAGAGGAATTTTACTGCCTCTATCCATGTCGCCAACAGATCACAAAACCGGTTAAGGTCAACTGGTGATCTTAACCTGCTCTGATACCAATTGTTGGACCGGAAACGGCGACCAGAGGGGGGGGTGAATGGGAGCTTTTAAAATTTCGGGCTAAAAACCTAGCCTTCGGTTCTGTTCTGTCTTCTGCGGAACAGGCTTCGAACACAACCTTCGAAGGTCTGGTTCGGAGGTACTTCGACAACTCCGAACACAGGCTTCGCAGGAGCAAAAGTTCGAAGCCAAGAAGACTTCGCTCCACTAACAACCCTCGAAAATCTACTCTGCTAAGTCAGTGCAGGCTCCGCACACAAGGTGCTTCGAGCAGGCTTCGCACTTCACCCTTCGCACGAGTGGACAGCCCTCTGAGGACTTCGACCAAGTACTTGGCAACAGCAACTGGTGCTGGGCTTCGTACGCGAGGGTCTACACGCACACAAATCGGACTACGCTAAGGGCTTCGACACAAGAAGCACTACGGGATACCACCAGGGCTTCGCTAGTTAGCAGCGAGGTCTTGCCTCGTGTTACACAGAGCGACAGCACACTGAAAAACACACTTCGCATAAAACACCCTTCGCCTAGACAGGCTTCGGTGAACTAAAAACTAGCGAGGTATGCAAAGCGAGCTCAAGCAAAAGCACACAGAAGCAGGGCTTCACCGCTTGAACAAGGAACACAAAATATATTGAACTCTGGATGAAAACCAGCGAGGTCTGTGTGTACAGGAGCTCAACAGTAAATGCTCAAAGTGTTAAATGTTACCTACCGAGCCCCCATATTTATAGCCCATGGCTTCATCCTAAGGAAGTGACTACTTTACCCCTAGGGTTTACATTCATTTTGTCTCTTCAGAACTAAGGGGTACAAAAGGTAGTCCACCTTTATTCTGGAGGCTTCTCTGTCAGCTGCAGAGGGGACAGTGTCAGCCTTTTTCAGAACAGATAGTGTCAGCCTTTACAGAGTTGACTTCTGGAACCTCCCTTCGCACCGGAGGGTGCGGTAGCTTCGGCGAGAAGCCTGCAGCCTGTTGGCCTTCGCTCCGCCGAAGAAGTCCTTCGATATAGTGACGGTTTTGAGCCGAAGCCGTCAAAGCCCTTGGGCCTTCGCACCACCACCTCCGGAGTGGACCACCACGGCTTCGCAGCTACTCCCAGCTTGAACACCGCCCGTCCGTGTACCGAAGCCATGCATGACCGAAGCACCTCAAGTCAACCTCACTCTGAAGCCCCACCTTCGGAGTACCACCCTTCGAAGTCCCTCCTTCGTCCAAGGCCTCCGCATGAAGCATTCCATGAGCACTCCGTCGCAGTGCCTCTACCCGAGCACACTCCACGACGAGCCTCACCCGGACCATGCCTTCGATGCACCTCGACTTCTGAGACCTTCGTCGGGCCACCTTCGAATGTCTCCCTCCGGAGCACGCTTCGAACACCTTGCCTCCGCAGAGGACTTGGTCCACCAACTCCGAAGTCACTCCATCCGGAGTACCTTCGAAGTGCCTCACCTCTGAGGACTTTGTCTCGGAGTACCTTCAGCCGGAGCCACGCTCCGCACTCTCTGCCTTCACCTGGCACGCCTCGACCCGAGGACCGACCCGGACCTCCTTCGCAGCCACCGTGACAGAGCTCCCCGCTCCCCTGGCATCAAGCCTCCCGCTTGACCCAGGTTCACCAGGCTCGAACCTTGTCCGTCGCCTCCGAAGTCCCTGCGCACCACAGACAAGCAAACAAGTGTATCCAGTACTCCGGAGACCTCTCCGGGTTAGCAACCTCCGGTACACACTCCGGTGTACCGCCCAAAGTACCGAAGCCTTCGGTACGAACCCAGTCATCGTGTACTGCCGGACCCCTCCGACAGGCACACTCCGCTGCACAGCTGCAGCAAGCAAACACCTCCGAACACCCTTCGGAGAAACCACCTCCGAAGCCCCTCCGGAGGTACCCTTCGAACAGAGGGTAAAAAGCCTGTCAATCACTCATCACAAAACATCGAAACCAACCCTTGGTTTCTCATCCTCTTAACCCATCGGAGAGAGGATTCGAAGCGGTCCTCAGCCTCCAGGCCCGATCACGCCTCCCCGCTTCTGAGCTCCTCCGCGTCGGACGAGGGGGGCCACGCTACGGCTGGATCCGGCATCACAATGTAAGTTACGTTCCTTATGAAGGTCGTCGGAATTATCATGTGCGCTTCCACCCTCTCTTGACGCAGGACTCTCAAGAGGGAAGAAGCGAGGGGCTACTGTTGGGGGAGATAATCCGGACGGCGAAGGGGGCCCACAACCAGGGGGTTCGAGGCCTAGTGCCGGAGGAGGCCACCCTCCGGCTTGAAGATGCCGGAGGCCACCCCCCGGCCTGAAGATGCCAGAGGCCACCCTCCGGCTCTCTCCGGCTTGAAGATGCCGGAGGCCACCCTCCGGCCCCGGAGGCCACCCTCCGGGAGAAGATTGCCAGGGGCCACCCCTCTGCCCGCGGTAGTGAATCCGGAGGAAGCGCTGGCAGGAAAAGGACTGGACAAATATACGAGGAGGCAGAATCGCGATCCTCTGAGCCATGTCGGGCGGCGCATACAGCGTCCGACACGGCTAATACGCTGTCAGAGTCGAATCTTCTTGTCTGTACTATGTATAGTCTGTTTTGTCTGTACTACCGACCGGCGTCTGGCCGTGTAACCATCGGCGGTCCAGAGGCGCTTGGTCCTCTGGACGGGGCGCCTTATAAATACCCCTCAGCTGTAGTTGTAAAGGACAGGCGGAAGAGGCATTGAATACACTAATCTCATTCTCACTAAGAAAACCTGCTGGTCCGATCCGTCGTTCCAACAGGCACTCAACTGAGAAAGCAAATCAAAGCTCATATGCCCTAGTCTCCTATGTCATATCTAGAGCTCAGAAGATGTATCAACAAGAAGGCAATGAGAAGAACCAAATGACTTAGAGAAATCATCTCCAAAAACTCTTCCAACTCTTGAAATCTTGCAAATAAAAGTGCTAGAAGAATCAATTACTTGAGAGGTATCACGTCCAATGTGTACCTCCAAACCCTCATCATGTAACTGAGATACGGAAAGCAAGTTGTATCCCAAATCCTCAACCAAAGCAACATTTGTGAGAGTGGAGTTTTCATTAATTTTAATCGTACCTTGGCCTTTCACTGTACTCCTTCGATTGTTTCTGAAGGTGATGTATTTCCATTGCTTGGTCAAGGTGAAGCTGGAGAACCATGATGATTTCCTGGTCATGTGGCGCGAACAACCGAAATCCATGATCCACTTGTTCTCCAAGCCTCCATTCAGTTCCCTACACAGAACAAGAAGATCTCGAGTGCTCAGGGCTAGGGTTAATAACAAATTGTTTAGGAATCTAGCACTGAACAACTCGAAAGTCAGGCAAAACAGAAGACTATGCAGGATATGATTCATAATGATAAAAGTGATGTCTATTTTTAAAGTGCGAGCTTGCAAAGTGATGAGGTCTCCCAAAACGACATGGACCAAAACCACTAACACTTGGTCTAACATCATATGAAGCATAATGTAGACCACGATGGGCAAATTCTCTCATGTAACAACGGGGAGCCTCAAAATCAGAATGAAAGCGATAATCAAACTCATTCATACCTAAAGATGGGTAATACATGTCCTGGAAGTTCATCGCTTGTGCACGTCGTTCATCCTTGATACAGCCAAAACAAAACCCAACCAAATGACCTACTCGCTGATAATAAGAGCAGTGATACAATTTCTTGGGATTAGAAGCATAGCTTTTATGTGCAAATATCATAGTTTTTCTAGGTTTCTACTTAGAATCTATCTTTGATGTGAAGGATATTCCCAAGAAAATTTAGTGGGTCGGATGTTCCGATAGGTAGTATCGGAAGTTCCGTTAAATTTCTGGTCTCGATACAGAGAGCAATTGTTGCTTCAGAATGTCTAATATGGTATCGGAAGTTCCGACGAGTCAGATGTTCTGATTTGGTATCGGGGGAATTTGTACTGATCGGACGTTATGATATGGTATCGGAAGTTCTGAGGTGGGCGATAATAGATTGGATCTGTTGCATGTCGTACTGTGTCAGGAGACCTAAAATACCCTATCCGAAGTTCTGATATAGGATTGGAAGTTCCGACATGGGCAAATAGATGTGATCTGTTATGGTTTCGGGATAAGCACGACCAAAGGGCCCTCAGCCCTATATAAGGAGAGTAGGAGGATGTCTTGGGGATAGCAATAAGCCTAGATTAGACCTAGCCACCCAAGAGTTCTCTCCTTCCCTTCTTGATCTCAAACGTTGAGGTCAAGGATCCCCGTCTCTCATGTGCGGTGCTAGCACGCTGTCGTAGGATGTACTCCATCCCTATACGTGTGTAGTCCATGGAGGCGTTGCTCCAATAGCGACACTTGTGAATGTTTACATGCGAACGACTATGTCTTCTTCATCGATCAGATCGGCGAAGGACAGCAAGGATGAAGAAAGAATAGGCTAGATGCGCTGCTCCAACATTTTCTTCCACTCCACCTATCGCGTCAAGTGCTAGAAGGTACCGATCTATGATGTCACACGCACATGAGCCTAGGGCCATCAGACATAAATTTTGAATTTGCCAGCTAGCGTAGCTTCCTCATTCTCCAATAGTGGTATCAGAGCCTACGTGCGTAGTGTTCGGTCTGGATCCCTCATGGATAGAGGTACATGGTGGAAAAACAGATTAGATCTATTTCTGTCCACGGCAGATTGGAAGTTCCGATGTGATCGGAAGTTCTGATGGTGGATTGGAAGTTCTGATAATGATCGAATGTTCCGATATCGAATAATGATTCGATACAAAAGGCAATTGTTGCGATGCGGGTTTATGATATTGATCGGAAGTTCTGAGAGATCGGAAGTTCCGATGCTAGATCGAAAGTTCCAACCCGTGAGATTTAAAAAACGAGCTTGCTTACCCCGGTTTTTCAGATCCAGAATCCAGTCATTTGTAGATTGCTCACCTAACTTTGTTTTGCAGAGAATGTCGTGACTGGCATGGCCTTGGATAAATGTGATGTATGAGATGCATGCAATAAATGAAAATTAAATATGGTCTGCGTGTCATGGTTATTGACAGCCCAAGGCTGATGTAAAATTCATTACGACTTGCATGTCGTTTCTACGGTGCTTTAGCCCATGTAATTAATATAGCCTATGCGAGATTGAATAGTACTCTTCATGGAGGCCAAGACCACGCACTCGATGATGGGATCCATGGAGACTGAGATCGCCATGTGAAGAAGGCCATGCTATGTCATAGTTCATATGATTGCCAGTGATGCTTTCTTATGTTCCTATTATTCTATTCTTGCATGTTTCGTGTGCGCTTGGGATGTTACGATGCTAGAGTAATTTTCCGTCAGAAAATTAAGTGTTGATGCTCTTCCCAATAGCTGCACCCACCAAGGTTCATGCTCATCGATAGTGGGTTGCCAAAGCAGGGTGCTATATTTTATCTCGACTAGTTGGGGTGGAAGTCGGACTTCTGCACGCATAGTATTGGTTCACTTAACAAGGATATCAAAACAATTTTGGGCCTTGGAGCATAGGAGTTGGGGTCAAGCATTGGATGCTTCTCCAATGACAACAGTCACATGCGATGTGATTAGCAAGTTCTTGCTTACCTATGTCAATTAGCTTCTAGTAGTGATGTCAAAGCTCACTAGGAGATAGCGTGACCATGGATCTTGTGCCACTATTAGTCATGAGAGGGAAAGTGACTGCTTTAGATAGTGGGACATCTTTTATTGGATAAAAGATAAACATTGCATAGTGTTGAACTTTGCATTTAATCTTTTGTAGATCATGGCACCGACTGTTATGAACACTTTAATCTTTATTTTCCGATTGATTCTTTTTGGAACAACTTTTATTGATTGGTTTAGACACTTGAGAAGTGTTCTCAAGCAAGGGAAAAATGTTCTAGAGGAGCCCCACTTGGATGAATTAAAACAGATTGGATCTATTTCTGTTAGCAATACTTCGGAAGTTCTAATACCAGATCGGAAGTTCTGATATTTGTTGGATTGGAAGTTCCGATGGTTGATCGGAAGTTCCGATGCCGGACAAAATTTGGGAAAGAGAAGTATAAATGTTATTGAAATTAATCTTGCGACTCATCCAAGTGATTCACACTTGCAAATCATTGCAAGGACTGAGTAGGTGAACTAGATATTCGCGTAGGAAATGGTGCAAAGGTTGCAGCGTTGGTCGTTTGCATTTATTCTCTGTCACTACCCTCAGGATTAGTTCTAGAATTAAATAATTCTTATTATGTTCCAGCATTGGGTAGAAACATTATCTCTTCCTCATGTTTGGAGGAAGAAGGTTATGAGTTCGTGATAATGAACAAATGTTGTTTGGTATTCTCGAATGGTATGCTCTATGGTGTTTGTCCATTGGTGAATGGATTATACATACTAAGTCTCGAGGATGCACACATTTATGACATTAGTACTAAGAAACAATGACTCAATGATTTGAATCCCACCTACGTTTGGCATTGTCATTTGGGTCATATATATAAATGAGAAGCGTGTATAGAAGCTCCATAGCGATGGACTTTTGGAGTCATTTGATTTTGAATCATATGACACATGGGAGTCTTGTTTACTTGGCAAAATAACAAAGACGCCTTTCACTGGACAGAGTGAGAGGGTGAGTGAGCTTTTGTCCATAGTACATACTAATGTGTGTGGTCCAATGAGTCACACGACTAGGAAAGGATTTCAGTACTTTATTAATTTTACCGATGACTTTAGTAGATATGGCTATGTCTACTCGATGAGGCATAAGTGGGAATCCTTCGAGAAGTTCAAGGAGTTCCAGAATGAGGTACAAAATCATAAGGGCAAGACGATTAAATTTCTACGATCAGATCGTGGGGGTGAATATTTGAGCCATGAGTTTAGTGATCATCTGAAGCAGTGTGGAATTGTTCCACAGCTGACTCCACCCCGCACGCCTCAATGGAATGGGGTGTCCGAGCGGAGAATCCACACTTTTTTGGACATGGTGCGGTCCATGATGAGTCACACTGATCTTCCATAATCCTTTTGTGGTGACGCTCTAGAAACCGCAACTTTTACGATTAATAGAGTTCCATCTAAGTGAGTAGAGAAGACGCCATATGAGATGTGGTCTGCGAGGCGTCCTAGTTTTTCTTTTCTAAAGATTTGGGGATGTGAGGCGTATGTCAAACGTATGACATCTGACAAACTTAGTCCTAAGTCTGACAAGTGTTTCTTTGTGGGGTATCCTATGGAAACCAAAGGATATTATTTTTATAATAGAGAGGAGGGCAAAGTGTTTGTCGCTCGGAATGGTGTATTCCTTGAGGAAGACTTTCTCTCAAAAGGAGTTAG
Source organism: Zizania palustris (assembly GCA_019279435.1). Lineage (NCBI taxonomy): Eukaryota > Viridiplantae > Streptophyta > Magnoliopsida > Poales > Poaceae > Zizania > Zizania palustris. The sequence continues at coordinate 48,603,315 of JAAALK010000080.1, forward strand.
TGGGAGGACTGTGCATCTCGAAGAGGTTCGAGAGCCACTAGAAAGTGTTCCAGATCCCACTGAGCCAGAGCATGAGGCGCAAGATGTTGTTGGCCCTATTCTGGAAGTGTCAGCCCCACGGAGGTCTGGGAGACTAGTCCATGCGCCAGAGAGGTACATGTTCTTGACCACTAGGCATCGCAACGTGTTGTTGTTGGACAACGACGAACCCAAGACCTATGTGGAAGCAGTGATGGGACCAGACTTTGAGAAATGGCTTGGAGCCATTGGATCTGAGTTGGAGTCCATGCGTGTCAATCAAGTTTGGAACTTTGTTGATCCACTCGATGGTGTAAAAACTATTGAGTGTAAATGGATCTTCAAGAAAAAGATAGACGTTGATGGAAATGTTCACATCTATAAGGCATGATTGGTGGCAAAAGGTTTCAGACAAATTCAAGGTGTTGATTATTGTTGGGGGAAAATACTTTACCCTCAGGACTTAGAGATTGATAGTCAAGATAACTTATTGGCTTCGAAGCTCTGAGCTTATGCCCGAAGGTGGTGGAGTCATTAAGCCGAAGGGTGCTTCCACTTACAATCCGAAGGTACCCTTCACAGGCTATGAAGCTCCGATGGAAAACTGCAAGTCTAATAAGATGTTTGACTTATCTACTTACTCCGAATATATTTTACCATTTTAACCTTGTTCGAGGTACCGAATAGTTTCCACTATGTCCTTTGTAATTGAGAGGTAAATAGGTATTTTCCTTTGACTTTTTTTCCTATAAATACCCTCCTTCTTACCCTGTAATTGGCATCGAATACTCAGTTATTCAATACACAATTTCGGACTACTTAAGCTATTATCCAATTCGGAGGCTTGAGATAGTTCTCAACACAAATTCACTGTTTATTAGTTCTTAATCTTAGAGAACCTGTTAGCGTAATCTTTTACGCCAACAGTTGGCACCGTCCATGGGGATCCTAGTTCTAAAAGCTAGTTCTCTACTGCTGACTGCACTTCGAAGAGCACTTGCGGAGGGAGCTTTGGAGTCTCAAGATTCCGCGCACCCTTCGGTAAGGGGCTTCTTACTACAGTTCGAAGGCCTTTCCTCGCCTTCCCAAACAAATCAAAGTCCTTGGTCTTCGGACCTCTTTTTCATTAGTTGTGCCTCCCAAGCGGAGCCTAGCCTCAGATCCTCCCCGAAGGTCCCCTCGGACCAACGGAGCAGGACCCTCAGCTGTTCCAACAACCCCCGAAGGCGTCGCTCGACGTCGAGTACCCAGAGGCCCTCGGGCTGCTCCTACGGTGCTCCAAACCGATTATGCCAGTTCCCGAGACCCAGAGCTCCCCTCCAAAAGAGACGAATACCTTCCTGTGGACGAGGCTACTCAAGTAGCGTGACTTCAGGAGGAAGTGGCTAGGTGGAGGCAAGAGGCCGTTGATCGCCTCCGCTCCCAACCTTCCACCCAGGCTCCAGAAGGGCCCCAAGACGATGGTGCTCGCAACCTTCTCGAAGCTATCCAAGTCTCGAAGGAGGCTGAGAATGCATCCTTCGATGACGAGTCTCCACTGCATTTGGACTTACAAAAGGTGCCCTTCAATCCTAGGTTCAAAGCCTTGAAGCTGCACAAGTATTCTGGTGGGTCTGACCCCGGAGAATTCGCTCGTTCATATGCCCTGGCAATAGAAGCAAGCGAAGGGGTGCATAACACTATGGTGAAGTGTTTTCCCCTTGCTCTCGAAGGTGTGGCTCTCCGATGGTTCTGGTCTTTGAGGCCAGGATCGATCAAATCCTGGAAGCAGTTGAAGAGGAAGTTTGTAAGCAACTTCCAAGGTAACTTTGTGGCTTCCGATGTCAACGAGGAGCTTATTTCAGGTGAAGCAGCGAGTAGGGGAGATGCTTCAGGAATACTTCACGCGCTTCACCCACACCAAATCACAGATCAAGGGCTTGTCTACCTCTTCGGTAGTCGACGACGCCCATGAAGGAGTGTTGAACCCAGATCTCCTCAGCAAGCTCCATCGAAAACCAGTGTCATACATGGCACAGCTGATGGCATACTTCGAACAGTATGCCAAGGCGGAAGAAGGCTGCCTCCGAAGAGCCGCAACACCTACACCGGCCCTTCGAGAAGTCAAGACGGAGCATGAAGACTCAACCCCTCTGCAACCCGCTCACGACAATCACTTCAATGATCACAGGCGGGGAAAGAAGCACTTCCGCTCGGAGGTGTTGAACATCGCAAGACCTGAAGGCACCTGCCAACTTTCAGAAGGTGCAAGGCTTCAAGGCTAGAGCACCGAAGCCCCAAGAAAGAATACTTAGCAGACGCCAGAGCTTTTTCTGCTGTGTGCATGGCGAGAATAGAAGCCATGACACGAAAGATTGTAAGGCGGTATTAACCCTTTGAGGTGAATACCTAGGACGAAGTACAGGGCGGGGTACTTCGGATCGAACCCCTCCAACGGTTCGGTCGGAGCCTGTGCAAATCGTGGCCCGAGCCGGTGCCCCAGAAGCCCTCATGCAGCTACCGGTGGCCAACATTATGCCACCACCGAAGCAGGAAGACCCCCAAGACCGCGGCAAGTGAGTGGTCCTGCCCACCTCCGGAGGGGGGACCCTCGGTAACATGTCCAAGAGGCAGCAGCGAGAATACGTCCGTGAAGTAGGACACATAGGGACCTCGAATTCCGTGGAGGGAATGCCCGAATGGTCTCATGTACCTATTTCCTTTACTGCCAATGATGCTGCAGGGGTGAAGTTTCCCCATGCTGACCCCTTGGTCATTTCAGCAGATATAGCTGGGGTGGAAGTTCGAAGGATCCTGGTGGATGGCGGGAGCTCCGCAGACATACTTTTTGTCTAGGCCTTCGATCAGATATGCATACCTCGAAGGCATTTACGTCCAGCGGCCGGGCCACTTAAAGGGTTCGCAGGTCCGCATCTCGATGCCCTCGGTCAAATAGGCCTCGAGTTTTCCTTCGGAGAGGGGCCCTTGGCCAAGGTGGAAGAGGTGATCTTCGACGACGTTGACGCCCCATATGCCTACAACGCAATTTTCGGACGGGGGATGCTGAACTAGTTTGGGGCTATAGCACATCACAACTATCTATGTCTCAAGATGCCCATGCAAGGTGGAGTTCTCACTATTTCAGGAGACCATGCTGTAGCCCGAAGAACGGAGTATGGTCATGGCCAACCATTGGACCCTCGGCAAGTACACAGTGTGACAGAGCACACCGAGGAGGTTCCAGAGTCTTTGAACTCTTCGAGGGGCCTTTTCCTCAAGCCAATGCCCGGAAGGTGATGTCGTCACGAAAATAATTCTGAAAGATAGCAAAGAGTACCCAATACAGTTCGGCAAGGGGCTATCTCCGGAGATAGCTGCCTCGTTGGAAGAAGTAGTCTAGCAAAATTTGGACGTCTTTGCCTGGACTAACGAAGACATCACCGGGGTTGACCGGAGTATCATCGAGCATAGTCTGCTCGCAACTTGAAGGCTAGGCCAGTACGCTAGGGGCTCCGTAAGCTATCTGTAGAGAGGGCAGACTTCACCAAGATAGAAGTGGAAAAATTGTTAAGGGCTGGCATCATCAGGGAAGTAGCCCACACGGAGTGGTTGGCTAACCCTATTTTTGTCAAGAAAAAGGGCTCCAGCAAATGGCGCATGTGCATCGATTTTACATCATTAAATAAAGCATGCCCGCGAGACCCCTACCCTATGCCCCGAATAGACAAGCTGGTGGATTCTACGGTTGGCTCTAAATTATTGAGTTTCCTTGATGCTTACTCCGGTTATCATCAAGTCTGGCTAAAGCGCGAAGACGAAGCCAAGACAAGTTTCATAACCCCATCCAGAGTATTTTGTTATGTAAGAATGCCTTTTGGCTTGCAGAATGCCGGAGCCACATTCTCACGTTTGAGAGCTATGGCTCTAGGTCACCAAATAGGCTGAAATGTCGAAGCCTATATGGATGACGTTGTAATAAAGAGTGCTATAAAGCACCAGCATAGTCTAGACTTAGCTGAGACATTTGAGAGCCTCCGAGCATGTGGAGTCCGCCTCAACCCTGAAAAATGTATATTCGGGGCGCAAGCAGGAAAACTGCTAGGGTACTTAGTTTCGAGTAGGGGAATCGAAGCTAGCCCAACACAGATAAGTGCATTGCAAATTTGAAGCAAGTCCAGAAGCTAACAGGATGACTCGCAGTTCTCAACAGATTGGTGGCCAAGTCAGCCGAACGAAGCCTTCCAATTTTCAAAGCTCTAAAGGGGTCCAAAAGTTTCAACTAGACGCCAGAGTGCCAGAAGTGCTTCGATGATATCAAAGAGTACCTCGAAAGCCTGTCGACACTTACTATGCCCCTCCCAGAAGAAACTCTCCTTCTTTATCTTGCAGCAACGGGCTCCGCAGTAAGTGCAGTATTGGTCAGAGAAGTTGAGCTTAAGGGAAAGCTGGTGCAAAACCCAGTTTATTTCGTCTCAGAAGCTTTGTCCGGAGAAAAGACAAGATACTCTGAGCTCGAGAAATTTTCTTATGCTTTAGTAATGGCCTCGCGGAAGCTAAGGCATTACTTTCTAGCACATAACCTAATCGTTCCTACCTCGTATTCTCTTGGTGACATGCTTCGGAGCAAAGATTCTACGGGTAGGATCGGAAAATGGGCTGTCGAGCTAGCCCCCTTCGGAATTTCCTTCACAGCGAGAACATCTATCAAATCCCAGATCATAGCTGACTTTGTAGCAGAGTGGACTCCATCTGCAGTTTGGGCTCCGGAAGATCCCTCCGAAGGTTTATGGACAATTTTTTCTAACATAGCTTATCAGGCATCTGGTGCCAGAGCTGGAGCTGTAATAATATCGCCGTCAGGGCAAAAGGCCATGTATTCTGTGAGGCTCAACTTTAAGAGCACCAATAATATCGCAGAGTACGAAGGGATCCTGCTAGCCCTCCGAAAGGCAAAGTATCTGGCAAAGATTTCAAGCAAGGAACCCACATCTGGCAAAGTATCTGGAAGAAATCCACAAAGCAGAAGCAGTATTCAAAGGATTTTCTGTTCGAAGTATCCCTCAAGCAGATAATCAACTTGCAGACATTCTGGCGAAGGCTGCGGCCGGAGCATTGGACCTCCCGGAGGGTGCTTTATTTGAAGAACTAGTCAAGCCTACAGTAAATCAGTTACCCTCCACAGAAGTCCTTTGCATCGCAGCTACAGATTGGTGGGCTCCGATAATGGATGTCTTGCAAAATAGCACAGATTCGTTAGAAGGTCCGGATTTTCGAAGGTTGCAAGCAAGGGCTCGAAATTATAAGCTTGTTAATGGAGTGTTATACAAAGCCGGAGTTTGTTCTCCTCTACTCCGGTGCATCTCACAACCCGAAGGCCAAGATATAATTCGGGACATTCACGAAGGTTTATGTGGAAGCCACCTAGCCCCCCGTGCTCTAGCAGGAAAGATATTTCGGCAGGGGCTCTATTGGCTGACAATTGTAAGAGATGCGGAGGAATCGGTTCGAACCTTTCAAGGATGCTAGTGGATGGGAAGATGGAGCAACTATCCACTAGTACCACTTCAAGTTATTGCCCTAGTATGGCCAATGGCATGATGGGGAATGGATCTCATCGGCCCTTTTCCAATGGCAAAAGGCGGCTTGAAGTTTGCAGTGGTAGCAATTGAATATTTTTCTAAGTGGGTCGAAGCAGAACCCCTAACTGCTATAACTTCAAGAAATGTGCAAAAACTTTTCTAGCAAAATATCATATGTAGGTTCGGAGTGCCAAGAGATCTAACCGTGGATAATGGAACCCAGTTCGAAGATGAAACATTTAAAGAATTTTGTGAAGAACTGGGCATCAAGTTATGCTTCGCAGCAGTTCGCCACCCACAATCCAACGGAGCCATCGAGCCCAGTCTGAATCGAAGGATTGTCGGGTTGGCCAAGGAGCTGTGAGCCAAAGAACTCCCTAAGATTTTATGGTCCATTCGGACCACTCAAGCCAGGTCCACTGGCTTTACCCCATTCAGGCTGCTATTCGGAGATGAGGCCATGACTCCTACGGAGCTCAAGGGTGGATCCCTTCGTGTAGTAGAACCTGGAGATGAAGATGAGAGAAACACTTCGCTAGACTTGTCAGAAGAAACAAGGCTTCGAGCTGTCGCCAACCTGACGAAGTACCAAGACCAAACAAAAACATGGTATGACCCGAAGATAAAGCTAAACAAGCTTAGGCTAGGTCATTTAGTTTTGCGAAGTGTAATAGCCCCGGGGAAGCTAGGAAATAAATGGAAAGGACCATATATTATCCTACGCTCAGGGCGCCCCAGCTCGTTTAAATTAGCTAATTTAGAAGGGGAGGAGTTGAAGCATGCATGGCATGCGGAGCACCTTAAGCGTTATTACGCTTAGGGGCTCCATGTAATAAATTGTAAAAGTTCCTTTCTAAATAAAAGTGGAGGTTCGAATCTTGTTTGTTCTTCGAATATCGCTTACTCTTGGTGGACGCATCAGGAGAACGGAGATGCTTGTGGAGACAAGCATCTTTCTAAGAACCCAGGCAACGGCCTTCGAACCATTGGTTCAAGGGCTCCATTGCCAGCCTATGGATTCCAGGCTCCGGCTTGTTAGGATCCGTAGAAGAGTCTAAGGACTTTAAAAGAACAGATTTCTGGCCTCCGGGTTTGAAGCATCTTAAAAGAGTCGAAGGTGACCAAGCAATAAGGTTTCAAGGCTCCGGCCAATGAGACACTTTTAAAGTCCTAAGCGACTAATATGGGAGTTTACAAGTATAAATTCAGCTCCAAAACCTACAAACATCATAATGCGAACGTATAGTCCAAAGAACTCTACGAAAATGTAAAGTATGATTACTAAGTGTTGTGCGAAGCATCAAATTGTTGTGCAAATCATTCTGTCCGACGGACCCTATCGCAATGCGTACGGTCCCCCACCCGCAAGGAGGGGCAGGAGAGTAAGGAACAACAAGATGCTTTCGAAGCAATTCATATTAATTGAATAATCATACTTTTACATCAAGATAAATTTTGGTCTAAGCCTAGATAAAATCGGAGACCCATCCGGCCTCTAGAACTACTTCTAAGGCTACTTCGACCTCCGGAGCTCAACGCCGTCGAAACTGTCTTTTTAGTTCGAGTGCTTCTTTTCTTCTTCGAAGCTCGCAGTTTTTTCTGCTCCTCTTGAAGTTCAGCCCAAGTCAGAAGCCTTTCGGAGTTAGCCTCTGTAGGGTCTTTGGCCTGATACTCCGAGTCAGACCAATCTACGTACTCGGAGGATGAAGATGTTTTTCCCTTTCCTCCTCTTTGATATAAGTTAAGACTTCGTTGCAAACTTTGGGTGCTATCTCTCCTTGATCTCCGTGAGGAACAGAGAAGCATGAACGGCGGTAAGGCCTTAAGCTTTCAAGGACTGACCACTGCCGATGGAGCCCTTTGTTAATTTCCAGTATTTCGAAGTCAGGCTCCGAAGGATATGGCAAAACCTAAAAGAATAAACATCCAAACAAGTTCCTCGTTTATAAACTTTTCATTCATTAATGCAAGGGGCTTTACAAGATTTCTTATACATATTTAAGCGCCCTATGGGACTAGAGCTGCGGGTCGGTCGGTGGAGCAAGAGGTGTCGGAGCTGGTAAAGCTAGAAGCGAAGGCCTTGTTTGCGCTTGCTTTTGCTGATGGGCCTCGTCGATCCAAGCTTTGGCTACAGCCTTGTGGTCTGTTTTCCATATGGACCAGAAAGCCTCCCAAGCCGAGGCTACATCCTGTGAAGGATGCAACAAGCCCTCATCGGCAAAGCCTGCGGGTGTCGAACCCACAACCGGAGCGAAGGAAATCCCAAGAGATTCGAGGTGACGGAGGACTCCGATTCCAGCAACTTGTTCGGAGATCTCTCCGTACTGGACGTCGGAGCCTATCATCAGTGACGTCGCCACTTGAATCATCTTCAGCTTTTGGTCGAGGGGTTCACTCACCGCAGTAGAAGACAAAGGGCACATGGTGCCGAAATATTCCAAGGTACCCTTAAGGGCATCCAAGGTACGCTCCGCTATTGCAGTATTCTTCATCTCTGCCACCTCCAGCCCCGCAGCAGCAGCAGATACTTCAGCCATTCTAGATAGCAAGGTGTTGTTCTGAGCAATCGCCTGTTTGAGCGAGCCTTGGAGTTCTACAAGCTGACCGCTCGAAGTAGCTCCCACCTGTTAGAGCTTCTCCACCTCCGCTCGGAGTACCACGCATTCGGCTTCGGCTTCTTGGGTTGAAGTTTGGAGTGACCTGCTGCTCTGCTGTTCGAGTTGGAGGGCTTCGTCGGTGGTGGCCCTAGCCCTCTGTTCCTCAAGGAGCTCTTCCTCCAATCGAAGTGTTTTGTCTTTGGAGCCTTTGAGTGCGGATTGGCGGGTAGTAACCTTCCTCTTGAGCCGGTTGGTTTTGACTTCGTTGGAATTCGCTGCCGCTCTAGCAAGGACAAATTGTTGCAAGGAGAGCAAGTAAGTACTAAGTAGTTCCATTTGTCAATTAAAGATATTTGTGGTACTTTGTATACCTGAAGGGCAGCCCTTTCGAGGGCTAAATTAAGCTTCGGGGCTCTGGCTTCGCTCAAGACGGAGACCAAGTCGGAGTTTACGACTTCTTGGCCTTTCTCCGCCAAGGGCTCCTGAAGCGCCCGGAGGCCCGTTCGTTGCTCCAAGAAGGGAGCCAACAAAGGGAGCCAGGACAAAGCCTGGCGGTCATCTGCGGTCGCCTCTTCTTCTGAGTTACTCGCTGAGGGCTCATTGGAAGAAGGCATTGTCATTGGGGCAGGAGGGAGTACAAGACTCGTCATGCTTTTTCCCCTTCCTGGTACGAAGGCTGGGGAGCGACTTCGGTGGAGGTAGATCCTCCTTCGACTGGTGTCCCTTCAGCCAGAACCGCTTCGATGGAGACGACTCCAGTTGTCGGAGTCGTGGTGTCCATCGGAGCCGTAGTGTCCATCGGAGCCGCAACCCCGGGAGAAGCTGGAGCTTCGTATGTGGCCGAAGCTACGTTACGCTTCGATGCACCTACAACATTGAGGTACTTGATGAACATTTGCGGGTAATAACTATTGCACGAAATGACAAAGGCAAAAGTTCCGAAGTCTACCTTCGGTGGTGCCTTGAGGTAAAATTGCAGGGTCCTCCAGGACTTCATACAACCGGAGATACTCATCAAAGTCGTCCCCCGAAGTCCTCTCTTATGTAATTGATACAGGTGGCTCGACCTCCGTTGTTATCACCCCAGCCACGCGTGAGTTGGGTATAGCTGTTTCCAACTCCGAACTCACGGTGACGGGTGTAGGAGTGCGCGCCGTGTCCGCCTCCGCAGTCTCTTGAGCAGAAGCTCTGGTTGTGGCCACTGCTTCGTCTTCGTTGTCATCAAGAAGATAGTTTTCAAAGTCTTTGGCCATTTGGACATCAGAGCCCTTGCTTTCGGATCCTTTGTTCCTAGAGTCATCTGAAGCTGAGCTCCGAATGCCCAGGGATGAAGCAGAGGATGATGGGGTCAGGTGAGGAGGAAGTTTGACTAATTTTTCCCACTTCTTGATGGGGGTCTTGCCGGCTTTCTTCGAGGGCTCGGCGATGGCTTTTCTTTTCCAAGGGGGCGCTCCGGTCGGGTTGATGTCTGGTAGAGGAGGAGGCACCATTCTGAGGTCCCCCCATACTCTGTTGGAGCGTCCCTAGCTTCCCACGAGCTCTATTCTTTTTTGCCTTTCAGCCACTGTAGGGGCTATGAGCACCCATTCGGTGGCTCTCGTTATCTGCTCTGGAGCTAACGCCAGTAGAGCTGCTGAAAAAAGGTAGCATATTATAAGTATGTTATTTTTCTTCTAACATATTATTGCAGGAAAATCGAAGGCTTACCAGGGCTTCGAAGCTCACCCTCTAAAGCGTGTTGGAACGCTATCGGCCAGTCAGCTCCAAGAGGTGGAATTCGGAGCGTGATAAAATCTTCGGCGAAATCCCGCATGCTCATGCAGCTAGCTATTGAAGTTAGCAACCCTAGCCACGTTGAGAGCAGGCTCGGGTTCGGGGTGACATCTGCCTCCTTTTGGAACCAGATTTCTTGAAGAGGTCCAGCGAAGGGGGAATCTTCTCTGACCTCGGCGTAGAACCACCGGAGGATCCAGTTGGTGTACCATCGGTCGTTGATGGCCTTCACTGGAAAGTGTTGAGCGTGCTCCCTCCGCAGCTAGAAGTTAACACTTCCGAAGGTTGTTATCACTTTGGTGTCTCTGGGGCCATCTTGTGGCTTCGGCTGGCAGATAGCCTCGTGGGTGGCGGCAAAGACCTCCGATCATCCTTCGCATCCTTCAGCTCGAAGCGCCCATTCGAAGATGGCCAGCCATGCAATGGCATTGGGAGACAGTTGAGGCAAGGTAATATGAAACATTTCTAGTACCTCTGATAGAAAGTTGATGGTAGGGAGCCCCAGACACGCTTCGAAGAATTCTTCGAAGACTACAACTTCTCCGCTTCTTGTCCTTAGGGTCGACTCTGTTCTGGGGACTTGAGTCCTCATTCCGGGCCCTAGCTTCCCATCCACGGCTTCTTCTATGGACTCCGCGGTGCTTGTAGATTAGCCGATGAGGAAGCTTTGGGGGATTTTTCTTCTTGGATGGAGGGCTGATCTCTCGAGGATTCTTGGGCCAAACATCTCCCGGAGCCCCCGCCATTGCCGCTACCGCCGAAGCCACCCAAGCTTGCCTCTGCACCAAAGTACTCGCTACCGCCGACACGGTGTGGCTGGTCCTCGCCATGGCTCGATCGCTCGGGGAGTTGGGAGATCTAGTGCTTGAAGAGAGTAAGTTTCGAATGTCAAGCACGGTAAAAGTTCTTGGTGAATTCTGATTCCCCTTTATAGCCTCCCGTTAGTTGTTGGGCTTCGATTGTATTCACATTGCAGTTTCGACTTTCGTCGCTGGCAAGCAGGCCCAAGAGGCAAAACGGTGTGAGTCCACAGTAAATTTCGACCGTTACCTTTTCGAGAGCATAACGGCTACTTGGAGAGTAACGGCCCTAGATTAACGGCTCCTCACGATGTTTAAACTCCGCAATGGTTCTCCTTCTCTCAAAGCGTTCACACAGTAGTTCTGGTTTGAGGCTGTCGTCTGGGTGCTTCGGGGTCAAAGGCCCTTCGAATAACTGTAATGTCTTCAAATTTCTCTAAGTCTCTGAATACGGAAATATTCCTTGCGTATACTGCTTTCCTACTATATAGGTTAAAATCGGAGAAGCGTATTCGAGGGGCTATTGTTGGGCGAAAATACTTTACCCTCAGGACTTAGAGATTGATAGTCAAGATAACTTACCGGCTTCGAAGCTCTGAGCTTATGCCCGAAGGTGGTGGAGTCATTAAGTCGAAGGGTGCTTTGACTTACAATCCAAAGGTACCCTCCGCAAGCTATGAAGCTCTGATGGAAAACTGCAAGTCTGATAAGATGTTTGACTTATCTACTTACTCTGGATAGATTTTACCATTTTAACCCTGTTCGGGGTACCGAATAGTTTCCACTATGTCGGTTGTAATTGAGGTGTAAATAGGTCTTTTCCTTAGACTTTTTGCCTATAAATACCCTCCTTCTTACCCTGTAATAGGCATCGAATACTTAGTTATTCAATACACAATTTCGTACTACTTAAGCTATTATCCAATTCGGAGGCTTGAGATAGTTCTCAACACAAATTCACTATTGTTAGTTCTTAATCTTAGAGAACATGTTAGCGTAATTGTTGGGGGAGATAATCCCGGAAGCCGAAGAGGGCCCCGTAGCCAGGGGGTCCGAGGCCCAGCGCCGGAGGTTACCCTCTGGGGCCAGGACGCCCGAGGCTGCCCTCCGGCGGAAGGACACCGGAGGCCATCCTCCGGGAACGAGAGGCCGGAGGCCACCCTCCAGCAGAAGGATGCCGGAGGCCGCCCTCTGGCGGAGGGACACCGGATGCCATCCTCCGGGAGCAAGATGCCGGAGGCCATTCTCCGGCAGAAGGGTGCCGGAGGCCGCCCTCCGGCCCGCAGTAGCGAACCCAAGGGGAGTACTGGCGGGAAAAGGACTGGACAAATGTACGGAGAGACAGGATCGCAATCCTCTGAGCCGTGTCGGGCGGCGCGGGCAGCATCCGACACGGCTGATACGCTGTCAGAGTCGAATCTTCTTGTCTGTACTATGTATCGTCTGTTTTGTCTGTACTATCGACCGGTGTGGGGCCATGTAGCCGTTGGTGGTCCAGAGGCGCTTGGTCCTCTGGACGGGGCGCCTTATAAATACCCCTCAGTTGTAATTGTGAGACATAGGCTCAAGGAGCATTGAATACACTATCCTCATTTCCACCGAGAAAACCTGCTGGTCCGATCCGTCGTTCCAACAGTTGGCGCCGTCCGTGGGGACCTTAGTCCAAGAAGCTATCGTCCTCTACACCCACTCACCAAAGCATGTCAAGTCGAAAGGGAGCAAGCGCGGTTCCCCCACGCCGGTCAGCCCGCACCGCCGGGGTCGAGCCCGCTGCGATCCCCGACCCCGGCCCTTCGGTCCGCGCCGATACGCCGGTCGGGGCGCCCTCCCTGGAGCCAACCCAGATGCCGGAAGGGACGCCCGAGGCTGGAGACCCTACCGGCATACCTGAGCCGACCTCCGTCATCCTGGCGGGGGTGCCGGAGGTACCGCCGGAGCAGCACGCTCCAACCGGACCCCCGGTGGTGTCCCTTCGGACCGACTACGCCCGCTCACGGGACCCTGATACCGCCTCAGGAGGAAGCGGGAGTCAAGCCGACGCCCTGGCCGCTGAGAACGCCCGGCTGAAGGCAGAACTGGCCTTGTGGCGCCAGGAGGCGTCGCTACGCCCTCCAGAGCCCCTCCGCGCCGCGAAAGCTATGGCTGTGGCGCTAAGCGACGATGAAGATCCAGAAGACGAAGAGAACCCGTCGTATGACGAGGAGTCCCCCTTGCATCCGGACCTTCAGAGGGTGCGCTTCGGCTCGAAGTTTCGCGCCGCCAAGCTCCCCAAGTACTCCGGAGACTCCGACCCTGGGGAGTTCTCCCGCTCCTACGCCCTGGCCATAGAGGCATCCAGAGGAAGCCGGGACACCATGGCTAAATGCTTCCCCCTGGCACTCGAAGGGATCGCCCTCCGGTGGTTCTGGTCGCTCCGACCCGGGACCATTCATTCGTGGGAGCAGCTGAGGAAGAAGTTCGTCAACAACTTCCAAGGGACCTTCGTGGCCCCCATGTCCACCGGGAGCCTCTTCCAAGTGAAGCAAACAGCCCGAGGAAACTTTGCGGCAGTACTCCCAGCACTTTGCGCGCACCAAGGCCCAGATCAAGGGGCTTTCGGCTTCCTCCGTCATCGACGCGGCCCGAGAAGGCGTCACCCACCCAGGTCTCCTCGATAAGCTCCACCGAAAGCCTATCTCTTCAGTGGCACAACTCATGACGTACTTCGAAGAGTACGCCCGGTCCGAAGAGGGCCAGATGCGCTGGCAAGCGATGGTAGCCCCCGTCCGGGCCCCGAGCACCAGGGCGTATGAAGCCCCCCCGGATCCTCGCCGAGGCGCGCGCCACGCTTCCGACTTCCGCCGCCAGGAGCCCGGCCGGCAGGATTCCGTCCATCGAGACTCTCGGCGGGGCCGAAAGCACCTTCGGGGGGAAGTCCTCAGTATTACCCCCAAGCCGCCGCCAAGCACCTGCACACGCCCAGCGGAAGCCGCCCAGCCGGAGCCAAGCATCCACCCCGAGCGCTTTCCAGGGAAGCCTTTTACTGCAGCGTCCACGGCGAGAACCGGAGCCACGACACCGACTCCTGTCGGACCATACTCGCCCTTCGCAGCGACTACCTCAAGCGCAACGCCGGTCATGGCTCCACCGACAGGGGGGTCGCTACCCCTAACCCCGAAGCAGGTCCAGGTAGTTGGGCGCCGTGAGGAGCCGGAGGCCTCGATCCCAGTCTCGGAGTACGGTGGAGCCCCGGCCCCCAAGCTCGAAGGCGCCCCAGACAGAGGGAAGCGAGTGGTCCTCCCCATATCCGGAGGGGGAGCAATGGGGGCTCTTTCCAAGCGGCAGCGCCGAGACTACGTTCGGGAGGTCGGGCATATCGGCACGTCCGGCCCCTCGACCCTCCCGGAGTGGTCTCATGTCCCCATCACCTTCACCGCCGAAGACGCCTCCGGAGTCAAATTCCCGCACGCCGACCCCCTCGTCATTTCAGCAGACATCGCCGGAGCTGAGGTGCGTCGTATACTGGTCGACGGGGGGAGTTCCGCTGACATCATCTTCGTGCAGGCCTTCGATCAGCTATGCTTGTCGCGCAAGCACCTACTGCCAGCCTCACGGCCGCTCCAAGGCTTCGCAGCCCCCCCGCTGGATGCCCTGGGCTAGGTCCTGTTGGAGGTGACCTTCGGTGACTCCCCCCTACAGCGCCGCGAAGAGATCCTGTTCGACGTAGTCGACGCCCCGTACGCCTACAACGCTATCTTCGGGAGAGGGATACTCAATTGCTTCGGAGCCGTCGCCCACCACAACTACCTCTGTCGTGGTCGAGTACGGCCATTCAGCACCGTTGGAGCCACGGCAAATTCACAGTGTCCGCGAGGGTGCCGAAGGAGCCGGCCTCACAGGAAGCGAGGACCCCGGGCAGAAGGGCCGCCCCGCCAAGCCCCTCCCGGAGGGGGGAATCATCACCAAGACCTTGACCCAAGGAGGGAAGGATTACCCGATCAAGTTTGGGGGGCCTCGAACCGGAGGTGTCGGCGCAGCTGGAAGCCATCATCCGCGGCAACCTCGACATCTTCGCATGGTCCGACGAGGACATTACCGGCGTCGACCGCTCGATCATCGAGCACTCGCTGGCCATCGACCCAAAGGCACGACCGGTTCGCCAGGGGCTCCGGAGACTTTCTACCGAGCGGGCTGAGCTCGCCAAGGCTGAGACGGAGAAGCTGCTTCAAGCAGGGGTCATCCGGGAAGTGAGTCATACCGACTAGTTGTCTAACCCAGTGTTTGTCCAGAAGAAAATATCTGGCAAGTGGCGCATGTGTATCGACTTTACTTCTCTGAATAAAGCTTGCCCCCGTGACCCCTACCCCCTGCCCCGCATTGACCAAATAGTTGACTCCACAGCCGGAGCAGAGCTCCTCAGTTTCCTCGACGCTTATTCAGGATACCACCAGATCTGGCTAAGGCCCGAGGACAAGGTGAAAACAAGTTTTGTCACTCCAGCCAGAGTATTCTGCTACCTCCGGATGCCCTTCGGCCTTCGCAATGCCGGGGCAACCTTTTCCCCGCATCGGCGACATGTTCCGGAATAAGGACGCCACCGGCCGCATCGGAAAGTGGGCGGTGGAATTGGCCCCGTTCGGGATCTCTTTCGTCGCCCGGACAGCCATCAAGTCCCAAATCCTCGCCGACTTCGTCGCAGAGTGGACGATGGCCCGCGAACCCGCGGGCGCCGAAGCAAGCGAAGGTGTTTGGACCGTCTTTTCGGACGGTGCTTACCAGGCCTCAGGGGCTGGCGCCGGAGCAGTCATTGTCTCCCCATCCGACCAGCAGGCCCTGTATTCTGCTCGGCTAAACTTCAAGGCCACAAACAATATCGCCGAGTACGAAGGAGTCCTCTTAGGACTCCGCAAGGCGCACGCGCTGGGAGCCGCGCGTGTGGTCATCAAGACCGATTCCCAAGTAGTCGCCAGGCACATCGACAAGAGTTTCTGGGCTAAGCACCCCGACCTCGCCTCCTACCTCGACTCCATCCGCAAGTTCGAAGCAGCCTTCAAGGGTATATCCGTCCAAAACATTCCGCGAGGCGAAAACTGGCCAAGCTGATGCCCTCGCCAAAGCCGGGGCAGGCGCTCAAGCCTTGCCGCCGGGGGCTTTTTTCGAGGAGCTCCCCCAACCTTCGGCGCCCCCTCGCAGCGAGGCGTCCACCTCCTCGGACGAGCCCCCACCGCCACCACGGCCAGCTCCAGTCCTGTGTACGGCTGATGCTGATTGGTGGGAGCCTATCCTGCGCACGCTCGCGGGTAGCACAGACGACCATCCTAGCCCAGACCAAGCTCGCCTGCAGCTCCGTGCGAGGTCATTTGAGGTTATCAATGGCATTCTATACAAGTCCGGAGTATGCTCCCCGCTACTCCGCTGCATCTCACACTCGGACGGAGTTGCCATGCTCCGAGAGATCCACGGGGGGCTGTGCGGGAGCCACCTGGCACCGCGGGCCCTCGCAGGCAAGGCTCTCCGACAAGGCATATACTGGCCCACTATCGTAGCCAACGCCGAGGAACTCGTCCGCACCTGCCAGGGTTGTCAGTGGATGGGGCGGCGCAGTCACCGACCTCCAGCAAGCCTGCTTCCCATCCCCCCTGTCTGGCCTCTGGCCCGCTGGGGCATGGACCTCATCGGGCCACTCCCCAGAGGGAAAGGAAACCTGCGCTTTGCTGTTGTCGTCGTCGAATATTTCTCCAAGTGGGTCGAAGCGGAGCCATTGACCTTCATCACATCCCGAAGCGTCCAGAAATTCTTCTGGCAGAACATCGTGTGCCGTTTTGGAGTACCCAAGAAGCTCACATTGGACAACGGAACGCAGTTCGACGCCGGACCCTTCCGGGCATTCTGCGACGAATTGGGAGTCCAGCTCTGCTTCGCCGCCGTGCGGCATCCCCAGTCTAACGGAGCCGTGGAGCGAGCTAATGGGCACATCCTTTCAGGCCTCAATAAACGCATCGTCGGCTTAGCCAAAGGGTTATGGCCCGACGAGCTGCCGATGATCTTGTGGTCCATCCGGACAACCACTTCCCGGGCCACCGGCTTCACTCCGTTCCGCCTCTTGTTCGGCGATGAAGCAATGACCCCAACGGAGCTCCGAGCCGGTTCGCTGCGCGTCACAACACCCGAGGCCGGTGACGAGCGCACCATCTCCCTCGACCTGGCCGAAGAAACGCGGCTCTGAGCCGTCGCCAACCTATCCCAGTATCAGAAGGAGACCAAAGCTTGGTACGATCCCAAGGTTAAGCGCAATGAGTTCCAACCGGGGCACCTCGTCCTTCGCGCGGTGGTCGCTCCCACCAAGCTGGGCAACAAATGGGAAGGACCGTACATTATCACAAGGTCTGGGCGACCGGGATCCTACCGGCTCACCACACTAGAAGTCGAAGAGCTGAAGCATACTTGGCACGCAGAGCACCTGAAGCGCTACTTTCCGTAGAGTCGTCACTGTATTCCGCTAACGACCGATGGCGCCTGCTTTTGTATCCTAATTGTGTAATAGAATCACCAGACAAGTATTTTCGCCCAGCACGACACGCGCAATGACTCTAAGAATTTCGCTTCACCAAAGCAATCGGGTTCCGAGCTCCGGCTCGACGCACCCTCGCTATCGGGTTCCGAGCTCCGGCTCGACGCACCCTTGCTATCGAGTTCTGAGCTCCGGCTTGACGCACCCTCGCTATCGGGTTCCGAGCTCCGGCTCGACGCACCCTCGCTATCGGGTTCCGAGCTCCGGCTCGACGCACCCCTGCTATCGGGTTCCGAGCTCCAGCTCGACGCACCCCCGCTATCGGGTTCCGAGCTCCGGCTCGACGCACCCCCGCTATCGAGTTCCGAGCTCCGGCTCGACGCACCCCCGCTATCGGGTTCCGAGCTCTGGCTCGATGCACCCCCGCTATCGGGTTCCGAGCTCTGGCTTGACGCACCCCCGCTATCGGGTTCCGAGCTCCGGCTCGAACGCACCCGCGCTCTCGGGTTCCGAGCTCCGGCTCGACGCACCCTCGCTAGTGGGTCCCGGGCTCCTGGCTCGACATTCCCTCGCACTCAGATTCCTAGATCCCGTCCGAAGTGTGCCGCCCCCGAACGTGGGATACATTCAACACGCCTTCCTCCTAGCTGGTTAGCGCCCAGCCGGCAAACCGACTACCCGCTAAGGGGGGAAGGGAAGGAGCAAGGCGAAAGACTTCAACCGCATATATCGGAAGCACGGAGGGCGTACAATGTTTAGTACAAATCAAAGACAGAAAAGAAGAGTCAAGAGAAGTTCTCATCCAAGCCAAGCAAGAACCAAAGGCCCCTTCGGTCGGAGGGGTCACCCGAGCCAGAGCGCGCTTCGGTCGAAGGCCTGGGCGCGGTACGCATGGACCTTTCCTTCCTCTTCCTTCGCTCCTCCTCCTTCTTCTGGTCTTCTTGAAGTTGGGCCCAACTGCGCAGATCGCCCCCCCGGGGGGGCGCTTCGTCCAAGCCGACCTCTGTATCAGACCAGTCAACCGGTTCGGGAGATGAGGACAAAGAGCGAAGCCCTCCTTCTTCCTCCTTGTCATGGTTCAGAACCCTCGAAGGACGTCAGGATCCACGCGCCCGTCACTACTACGGGGAAGAACGAAGCGCGCAGGCCGGTTCGCTCTCAGAGCCTCGAAGATAGCCCATCGATGTCGAAGGGCGTCGTCAAAGTCAAGCACTTCGACGTCACAGTCGCAACCACGGACACCCTGAGTGAGCCCCAAAAATTACTCTTTATTAATATATGATTAAGTTCCCTAAGCTATCACAGGCGAAGACAGCAATAGACTTCGAAGGAGCTACACCTTCGGGTCTGGCGAACGGGCCGAGGCCGAAGGCTTTGAGGGAGCCGGAGGACCATGCGCGCGGAGCTCCTCCTCCAGCCAAGCTTTGATCGCTTCAGGACCCTCGGTCTGCCAGACCGCCTTGAGCACCTTCCAGGACTGGGTCAGCGCGAGGCTCGGCGTCCGAAGGTGATCCCCCACGAAGGCGACTGGATGCGGGCGAGACCGGGGAGCCCGCCGCCGCCGTGGCGAGCTCAGCCTCTATGTCGGCGCTCTTCTCGATGGCGCCGAGTGGGTCGACCAGGCCCCCGCGGTCCAAGCTGTCCGTAGCCCTACTCTCGTAGGAGCCGACGGAGCCCCCCTCCGAAACTGGTCCGTGCGAGGGAGCGGTCTCGGGGCGCGGCGTCGCTTCGATGGTAGGCGCCCCCTGCCTTGTCCCGGGTGCGGGCTCCGTCGGACCCGAGCGAGGGGGCGCGTCTTCGCTTCTTCTGGCGCTTGGCCGAACCGATGGGGTCGGGTCCGGAATCGTCAAGGGGTCTCCCGACTCCGACTAGGCCCCGTCACTGGAACCCCCACACTCGGAGTGGGAGGCGGAAGAGCGCCCCGGCGACAGCTGCCTCGGCCCCTTCACTATCTTCTTCTTTTTGGGGCGACGCGGAGAGAGGCCGCCATCGACGTCGGTTGCCTTTCTCTTCGAAACGTCCCGAAGGACCTCGCCTTCCGGGAGGGGCGGGGGTGAGAGCTCAAGCGCCCCCCACACCCTGTTGGAACGCTCCCAAGAGCCCACCAACTCCATTCGACGGGTCCGCTCGGCCGCGGTAGGGACTCCGAGAATCCTTTCCGTCATGCGGGCTACCTCCTCGGGGGTCCGAGCGACGAGCGATCCTGCATTCGATCATCAGAGCCGGAGCACCCTTCGAGCATGAAAAACAGGAACAAAACGACGGAGGCGGACACTCACCAAGCCGGCGGGAGAGCTCCGCAGGCATCGACTCGTCTCGGCTGCTCCGGAGCGACGCCGGCCACTCCTCCTTCAGCGGAGGGATCTCGAGGGCCACGAACTCCTCTGCCAAGTCCCGCATACTCATGCGGCGGGCGACGATCTGTAGAAGCTGGACCCTCGCAGAAATCGACCCAGCGTTGGCCTCGATGCACGCTTCTCTCCGGAACCAGATGTGGCGCGGGATTCCGGCGAGGCCGGAGCTGAGCCCCACGCGGACGTAGAACCACCGGTTCACCCACTTCGAGTACCACCTTTCGTTGGTGGCCTTCGCCGGGAAGGAGTCCGTGTACTTCCTTCAGAGCTGGAAGTTGATGCTCCCGAAGGCCAGTATCTGGCCCCCTTTCTTCTTCGGCTAGCAGAGGGCTTCGTGCATCTCCGCGAAGACTTCCACCCTCCCTTCGCAGCCTTCGGCGCGCATGGCCCACTCGAAAATGGCGAGGCGGGCCACGGCGTTGGGGGATAATTGTGGGAGCTCATGGTGGAACGCGTCCAGCACCCCAGCGAGGAGCTCCGATGCGGGGAACCCCAGCCCCGTGTCGAAGAAAGCCTCGAAAAAAACGACCTCGCCTTCTCACAGCTGCGGGGCCGTCTCTCGGCCAGGTTTCCTCGCCGGTGTCCCAGGGCCAAGGCGGGCCCTGGTTGCTTGCTTGATTGACGCCTCAGTGCACGCAGACGGCCCGAGTTCCAGGGTCTGTTCCCGAAACCGCTCTGAGGCGGGGCGGAGCTCACGCGCGCCGCGCGCCTCCAACGAGTCCGTCGCTGTCGCCGCCGCCATCTGGCGCTGCAAGAAGCGCGGGTCCATCGCCATTGCTGGGACGGCGCTCCTCACCATTGCTCAAAGAAGCGAAAGGGGGCTTAGATCTCAAGGAGCGGATGAATGATGGCTGAGGTGGTGAATGGGCGCAATAGGGTGAAGAAGGAAGAGGAGGCCACGCGGTGAGTTGTATTTAAGCGCAAGACCGTCGGTCCCTCTTCCGATTCGATTGCCGTGTGAACGCGGCGGTTGCGTAGCACTGAATTTAAGGCCAACTGGCACATCGGGGCGCGGCGGCCCCCTGGCGGTTCGCCTCCCCAATGCCGTTTGCGCGCGCA
>JAAALK010000080.1:48624963-48718773 GCA_019279435.1 Zizania palustris
TATCATGATCCGAATAAGCTAAAGTCCCAGTGGAGCGCAAGTTGCTCACAATCCCATCAAATCGAGCAAACATGGCATCTACAGATTCACCAGGGCCTTACACAAACATTTGATATCCTTGATTATATGTGCTTTTGCGCCTAGCCTTAATATGAGTAGTTCCCTCATAAAAAGTTTTCAGAGTTGTCCAAATTTCACGTGCAGTTCTTAGATGTTGGACCCTATCAAACTCATTGCGACTCAGACTGATGAACAGTATGTTTTTTGCCTTGTTGTTACAATCGTACTGTTCCTTTTCAGTATGTCCCATATAACACTTCCTTTGCTTCGTAGATAAGCCTCCATGTGCACCTTCCAATAGGCATCTTGGTATTCTTGTCCATGTCGCCAAAAGATCACAAACCAGTTAAAGTCAAATGGTGATCTAACCTGCTCTAATACCAATTGTAGGATCGGAATAAGTGACTAGAGGGGGTGAATAGGCGCCTTAACATATTCTTGCGAATATATGGCCTTTCCAGATCACCCAACACACCTCAACATGAACAAGTAAACTCAAAAATACTTTTTAGACAATTCCTTCTCTGATCGGAGCTTGAATTGCCGATTGCATATTCTTTGTCGGTATTTGATTTACCGACTTAGCTTAGTCGATCAATGATGTGCCAACAGAGTTTAGATAAACAGAAATCAAGAATAGAACCAAGTTCAGCAGATTTAAATGATCAGATCTGAATTCAGATTACCTAAGAAACAACTTCATCACTAATATGAAAACACATTAAACTTGCTGATGAAAATATTGCACTTCTAGTTCATGGTGAACAAGCTTAAATCATCTGAATTGAATCAATAGTTTACTTTCCACTTTCTTCAACCAATCTACCATATGCTATTAGGATCAAACAAAATTTAATCAACTCAAGTAACTAGAAGATAATTTCAGTGAGGAAGTATGCTATCAGAAGATTCTCAACATGAATAACCCAGCACAAAATCAAAACATAAACCAGAACACAGAATTCTTCAAGTACTCTAAAAATAGCAGTACTAGACAGTACTTCTGAAGGCTCCTCCTGTTCTTGATCTGGGACAATGCTAACTTGAAGTGTTGGTAGCACTGTGCTAATCAATTTATTGAGAAAAATGGGAACAAAACGATTCACAAAGATTTTAATAGACCCTCAATAACACCACATCAGTTGAGTCATGGCGTCTCTGCATCCCAGCAGCTATCACTGTCCTTGTAGAGGTACGAAGTTTCTGCACTGAATGCCATGGACAAGTTTTAAGAACTGTAGACACGGCACAAGAACAAATAAACCGAAAGCCAGTTCACCTGGCGGTGATCCAACAACAGAACCCCGATGAATTTGATTTATGGCTCGGTGGCTATGTTGTTGCTCAGCCGACACAAGATCAGTGCAAATGAAATTAGTCGGAGGTAGCAGAAAAACATATAAAGACCTCAAAACCGATTTGAACAACTTGTGCCTTACACAATTACAAGAGAACACTCAGCGAAAATCATGTCCAATCAAAGGCATTCAAGAAGAGTTAAAGCACCGGCAATTCAAGAAAACTGAAGCAGCTGAGACAAAATAATCAGAAGACACACCTGGCGACTTCAACTTCGATGAAAGTTGTGCAGAGAAAACCAGCGAAGCTTCCTATAGCAGATCTGGGACGACAACACAGTATAACTGCGATGAACAGTGCATAGGAAAAGAAAAAGGACCAGAAAGAAGCACAAAACTGATGAAAAATGAATTAAAATTTCTGGATTAGAAGCCCTCAAAAGGTTCAGCCTAATCCCCTAGGCATGTGGTCCTTTGTATAGGTAAACCTATCAAGGTATTCCCCAAAATGTCATTAGGGTTTAATGACCAATTATTTACCTAATTGCCCTTATGTATTTTCAGAATTATTAATTCTGAAAAATACAAAAAAGTATACTCCTAATTTATTACATCATTAAACCTATTCTTTTATTTTTTTTCAGAATTAAAAATTCCGAAAAATACAAAAAGATTACACTTAATCTAGACGACTAAACAGAAAAATAAACTCCTATTTCTTGAAATTTAAAAACATCCTCTGATACGACGTTTTTCTGCTGAAACGGACAAAGCCTTCTAGATCTTCGACATGTGTCACCCATCTGCGAACTCGACTACCAGCAAGTCTCTCCCGCTCTCGATTCCTCGAGTCGCCTTATCACTTGCACTGGCCTCCATTTCGCTGACTTGGTCAACATGTTATCTTGATCATCAGTTAGTCCATGTCTTGCCTCATCTCAATGTGTACACGTGAGATCACTTTCAACTTCCTCCGGCATCCTTGACCATCTGGCATCAGGCTCCATGCCTGACCCTGATCACCCACCATTGACAGTTAACAGCATCTCAACTCTGCATACACGAGACAAGCAAAATACACAACTCCTTGCAACCCATACCATTTCTCACACACCTAGACAGATTAGTCAAACAATCTTGTCAATCACATGACACTATTCTAGGAGGTTATTTAATGTGATGATGGATGAATTTACATGCATCTTGATTTAGTTATCATTCAGCTTTACATAGTAAATTGTGTTTTGATGAGTTTAGCATGTTCTTAGGTTGTGCTGTAATGCATTCTTCTTTGCATGCTCACATCAACATTTATAGTCAACATCTAACTGTCATTTTGCAGGTATAAATTCATTCATACGATCGGAGCATGAAATATCCTATGAAGGTTTCAAAAAGATAATTGACCCACACTGCCTAGATTCATATTGTATAAAGGGACTCTGCCATATGGAGCGGAAATAGTTGTTGTGCCTACATTGGTAACTTATGCATGTGAGTGGGCCACTATAGCTGAAGCACGGTTCAATAATAAGGTATGCAATATTTATCCCTTTTATTTTTATTTGTCTTTCTTCTTACTCATGTCTTTTTGATGATGATTGTTAAGTTTTTCTATATGCCATAATCGATAATTATGATGTCTATTTCTTTTATATTGAATCTGCTTACCTCTTTTCAAGAATTTTTTGTGGAATTTCCTACCATTGTGGCCCTTGCAAGGGACAAAAGTTTTTGTTCAATGAATGGGAATGGCATGCTTACTATAGAAGTAAAAATTGGAACTAAAGTATTAAAATTAAGGGCACATTGATATTGTTTGGAAAATGGGTTTGTTCTTTGCCCTCCACATAGTTTTGTTTATACTTTATATATGTATAGTAGTTCTTGTAATGCTTTTTAACACTTTTTTATGTTCCAATTGTTTTGTACTTATGTTTGCATGTGCTATGATTGTGAAACACTCAAATTTATAGATTGAAAAACATCAAGCAAGTTCAGGTTCCACAAATCCCGCAAAGCTCTCCTCTCGGAAAATGAAGAAATATAAACTTATTTATTTACTATATGGTAACTAAACTTTAGTTTAGATCTTCTTAGTATAGTTTGTAATATTGCATGATTCTTCTCCCAAGGGAATTAAATTGGAATTTGAATTTATTTACATTGTACATAATCATATAGCGTTTGGCATTTCTTTCCACATCATAGTTCCAACATTAGCATATGCAACATCAGTGAGAAGGAACAGTGCAAGAATAGTCTTTTCATTTTTAATGTAGCGTTAGCACAGGTACACTACTAGTAGTAATGTAACTAACGTACATACATCTTAGGGATTATGTATAGTGTGTGTTGTGAGCTTATTTGTATGCCATGTGGGCCCTCTCCTGGTTGTTTCGTATTCTCTATAATTCTTGAACAATTGTCCGTCTGTGTTGTATAAAGAGTGTGTCTTGTTTCTTCTACTTGTTTCAGATTCATCCATCCTATTCTGAATACGACATATATTTCTTCTTCCCACCTTTGAAGTCTTGTACCCAAAAACATGTGCCCTTTGGTAGAGATCAATGTGAATGAGCTAACAACCCCATACCCTTAGATTTCACTGCTCCAAAACTGAAGGACCTTCTACTTTTTGATGTATTCAAACAAGTACACCCCAACATGCATATCAAATGTAGTGCACGATGCCATGACATGACTACATGGCTTGTGGTAGAGAGATGGTTTGTTGCAGGTACACCGACAAGTGTCACTAACGATGCACTCATGAAAAATAACATCCTAATTTATTCCTCTCCAACCTTTGTCTCAACATGTTACCTCGAAAATGGAGTTCCTAAGAACTTGTCTTGATGGCACGATGCTGGGTTGCCCTCTTACTTTTCTCTATGAAATACTTTGTAATCTTTCTACAATACAAAGGTGCTTATTCCTGTGGTGGTATGCTAATCCACAAAGTATTGGGTGGTTCCATGGATTATGCCCGCCACAATGCCAACCAAAGGCAAGCATCGCATACCCTGCATCACCCAACTATACACCTTGGCAAGGTTGGTGGTCATGATACCATATCTTGCGTTGTGATAGTTATACAGTAGCGACCAATGCTCCCTATTCTCAAATTTAATCCAATCTGAGAAGCAATGAACTTTTGTCTTCTACCGATTACAAATTGTCTGTTGATCATCAGTGGACAGAAAACAAAGTGGCTCCAATTCTACCTCCGGATCACTTCCAGATTGCTCCTTTGTAGCCTTCTCATGCTTGTATTTTGATGTTAGCTCATCAAGTTTCCTCCACAAGGCCATGAACTCTCTCTTGGTTTTGGCTACATAGTCTCTTGAACAAATTAGTTAATTGTTTATTTTTCCCGGAGTAATGGAAGAAATTTGCACCTAAATGGCACATACACCATCAAGACTAAATGTCCTTCCAAGGATATGGCTCCTTCGGATCATACTTTATATGTTGTACTATCTTGATCAGTCCAACATGTCAATCATGCAACCCACAAACATTTTCCCTACTGTTCAGGTGTCATAAGAACCACAACCACAATGTTAATTGGCATAACCTGATTATTGCTGTCAACACCAATAGTGGTGAATATCTGAGCTCTATACTTTTAGTTAGAAATGTGTCATCCACACAAAGAATGGGATGACAATATTGGAAAGCTTGGATACAAGCATCGAGTGCAAAGAAAACTCGATGTAGAATCTTATCACTCTCCGGAATTATCACATCCTTCTGTTTGAATGAGAAATATATGACAGGGTTGCATCCCATGCAACTCAACCATGGTCTTATCTAGGACATTCATATGAAAATTCATACTAAATAGCTCGAAGCTCACAGGGAGCGATAAGAGAATCACATCTGTAGCTAAGTCTAAATCAAGTGGAGAACTTAGTTTCTCCAAGATCCCAATGAAACCAATCATCTTGATCACATGAGGACTAATTGTATTTCCTTTTGCCAACCTGCACGCAAATAGGGACTTAGAGATATTGTACCTCTCACTCGGTGCTTGGTTCTGAAACATACCTTTGATACCTACAATCATATTGTAAGCATCCCTATCCTCAAATTGCGTCTAAATCTTATTGGACATTTAGGCGAGATCAGGCAAATAACATCCACTGAATTATTAGTGTGCTTCTCATAAGCTCATTGTTCTGTTGTTGGTGCATCATCCTCTGGTTCATTAGGATGGGGTTTCTCTTGTAGGACCAATAGTAGTGACCAGAGGGGGTGAATGGGTGTAAAAAAATTTGAATTTCTTAATAAAGCAAATGTTATCACTCTCCTGTCAATTAAGATGTGAAGTGACAATCGAAGAGATCACAAGAATTTAAATGAGATCAAATAAGTTTGGCCTCAAAAATGCCTCCAGCATTGTATTGACAAAGAAATGCACAAGGATCTGAGAAATATTCAATCAAAAACAGTTGTCATGCGCTGGTTTTCATGGATTCCACGACTTTGCATTGCGATCATTGGATCTCAGATGTGTGGCCAATGATTTTGAGCCCAAACCACCAAAGTGCTTGTCGCCCTTGTGCCAGGTACCCGGATTGGACTACCAAAACCCCACAGCTCTCTCAACATGGCAATCGCTCATTCGACTACCAAAGTCACACCCGGTCAACACCATGGAAAGTCGCTTGCTGCCCTTGCGTCGTGTACCTTTATTGGACTACCATGTCCATGTAGCTCCTTCAGCCCGACGATCGCCTGTCCATGTACCTGAGTTACATGACCAATGCCACGGCAAGTCTACTTCTCTTCAAAGTGTCTCCCTTAGGAGAACCCCTTTGAAGTGCCTCCCTTCGGATGGCTTCCTTCATCTTCCTCTTGCATTTACAGTCACTCGTCATCTGGGAGCCATGAGGCCCACAGTCTTCACCATGTCTCCTCAACCTCTAGAACATATTCCTTTTTCTCCCACCTGAGAAAAATTTTTAAGTTCATATACCAGTCAATAAACTTTGTTCCAGACAATCTTTCTTTTTCAAGAATGGATCACGGGTTAAAAACTAAAGTGTTCTTTGCGGTAGGTGTCATGATCTACAAAATACTACAAGGTTCAGCACTATGCTATGTTGATCTTCTATCAAATAAAAGATATACCACGATATGAAGAATGATTGTTTCCCTCTAACGACACATTGTGGAACAAGATCCATGTTCATTTATTTTAACTACTAGTGAGCTTTGACATCACCGATAGAAGCTAGGTGACAAGGTGACATAAGTAAGCAACACTTTGCTAATCACATCATATGTGACTCTTGTTCATTGGGTCGACATCATATGCCTGATTCCCAACTCCATGCCCTAAAGCCTAAAACAATTTTGATTGCTTTGTTAAGCGAACCAATTGGGTCAAGAAGATGCTCAAAAAATTTCAGATTTTTTCTGACAAACGAGCAAAAAGTTATGCCTGTTTTACCGAAGAGGGGTCACAAAGACTCGATGTGGAAAACGAGTAGGGCTGTGGAGGGGGGTTTTTCGGGTGGGAAATTTTTTTTGAGACAAAAGACCAACTACTACTCAAACGACACAAAGGGATTACTAAACCAGCAACAAGACTCGACCAAGAACACAAACTCAACAAGGTTAAAAACTGAAATTAAAATCGCAAGGCACAAAGGGGTTCTCGGTGGGGATTTTTTTGTGAGGGTTTTCTGGACTCTAGGTAGAAATAAAAGAAGATCGAGATTACCTAACGGGAAACCTTCGCTCTGATACCAACTAATGGGGGATTGGTCCCGATCTTCCGCTAGGTAAGGATAACTTGGGTTGGTGGAGAATCTCGACGTTGACGATCCAAGGCTCCGGTCCGGCGGATCAAAACCTTGCAATCGCTACACCACCATCTCCTTTGGTTATCAACCACGCAGGGCGCGATTGACCTCGCCACGAAGGCTATTTCCTGCAAGCGAACCCAAGAACACAAGCAAGAACAGGAAGAACACAAGTCGAATGCCAAATCACAGATAAACTATGAAGAGGAGAGGTTTCACAAACGCTGATGCAGCAGCCAATCGGTCCGGTGCAGGAGCGGGATCTAAACACACAAGTGTAGATGCAAACAAAGCAAAACCTAACCCTAAAGGCGGCTGGCATGAGTATATAAGGAGTGGGCAGCCTGTAGAAGGCGTACAGACTCGGACTATGGGCCAACACGGCCTCCAACTCAGTACAAGGTCCAACTCGGCCTAATTCTGTCATGCAGGACTGTTTCAAACACACAGGACGACTCGAGACTCCAAATGAGGCGAAACCAACGGCAAAAGATCCGTCTTCTCCTCAGCATTCAAAAAAGTCCAAGAACGTGGAAATCGGACTTCGTATGAGGAAATTACGCCCATTTTGGTGCATGGTGGATGATGTAGTCTGAACCAGCGAATTCTTGACTTCAAATCATCCATGCGACTCCGTCTTCAACTCCAACTCTCCTATTCCATCTCCCATGTTCCTAAGCAACAAAATATCACTAGTATTCAGTAGCATCCCATCCAAACAAATATTAACATAGTTGCTAAGGAAAGAATTAACCTCGTGGTTCAAGCGACGGGCACGGGCGCGTTTGATTGGTCCCTATAATTGAATTGTAGGTTGATGGTGCATGTGTGTATCAGGTGAAGTGATGTCCTCATCAGGTTTAGGACACCAGTCGTTTTTAGGCTAGATTATTTTTGGCACTGTTGACCTATTTACTTTTTGTTGTTAGTCTGTTGAGGTGCGTTGGGTGTTGGGAGCAGGCCATTGATTCGAAAGAATTTTTAGGCGCGCATTCACCCCCCCTCTGGTCGCTATTTTTGGTCCTACAAGTGGTATCAGAGCTTGGTTAGGGTTTTTCCATACCTTAACCGGTTCTAAACCCCAGTAGTGATCATGACGTCTCCTGTAAAGGTCCCGTCCTTGGAAGCTTATGGATACAATTATTGGAAGACTCGCATGCGAGCCTATCTCATGAGCCAAAGCTCGGACATCTGTGACATTTGTATTCACGCTACTTTTACAGTGTTGCCTGTTGCTGAGCGTAATTCTCCAGATATTATTGCCTAGCATCAGAACAACAACAAAGCGGTGAATATTTCTTTTCTGGTTTAGGTCCCACTGAATTTGAGCGTGTGAGCCATCTCTCCACTGCGAGAGAGATCTGGGCTACCCTCCAGGCACACCATGAGGGGACAGCCCAGGTCAAGGCTCGGCTCTATCAGACCTACCGGCGTGAATATGAGAACTTTACACAAAAGCCGGGTGAATCTGTTGAAGCGTTGTTTGGTTATTTTCAATCAATCATAAACAAGCTTTGGGACAACAAGGCTGAGGGTGTTCAGTTAGTCTCAGATCATGAGCAGGCGCTCAAGGTTCTCCATACCTTGGACCCTAAGATCTGGGAAATCAAGGTATCCTCTATCATTGAGAGCACATCTTATGATACCTTGACAATTTTTGAGTTGTTTAGCATGCTGAAGGCCACTGAGGTTGATACCTAGTTGAGATCAAATCTCACTGGCTCTGGATCAAAGTCCTTGGCCCTTGCTACACCTTATACTGACCCCTCCTCTGTGAGCTGTGCTGGGTTCTCTTTGATGTCTATCACTGAGGACCAGCTCGAGTCATTAGGAGATGATGACCTATGTCTTTTTAACAACCGGGTGTGTCGTGTTTATGACAAAAGAATGTTCAAAAGACATGGCACAAAGACCGGATGCTTTGAGTGTGGTGACCTAGGACACTTCATCGCCGACTGTCCCAAGCGCAATGGTCACAAGAAGGGCACCGGTGGTGGCTTCCATGACACTAGCAAGCACGACAGCTCTTTCTTCACCAAGGGCAAGCCAAAGACTAGATTCTTCAGAAAGGCCCTGAAGGACTACCGGCGAGAGAACAAGAAGCACGACAAAGCTTTCTTCGCCGAGATGGAGAAGAGCTACTCCAAGCGGTCCACGTCTTCTTCCTCTTCATTGAGCTGAAGCGATGAGGAGATTGTCATCAGGAAGGGGAAGGACAAGGATGATCCGGCGGGCCTTTGCTTCATGGCTTTCGGGGATAGACCGAAGAGCCACTCACATCAACGCCAAAGATCCCGCAAGAGCTTCTGCTCAATGGATCTTGGGGATAAGGAAGAGAAGGGCTCCTCCGATGACTCCGACGATGACGAAAATGAGAAGGTATCATCTTATGAACATGAAATCGTTGATTTACTTGAAAGCAATCGTCAGGAGTTAAAATATCGGGAAAAACTGCTTAGGGGGGCTAAGAAGAGGATAGATGAACTAGAAAGTGAGCTTGCCATAGCCAACGGTAGAATTGAGAGTCTATCTCATTTCCCTTGCTTAGGTGATAGCAGTGAGTGCCCAAAGTGTGAGGTCCTTCTGCGTGACCTGTCGACTCTGAAGTCCAGGTACACAGAAAGGGTCGATGAGAGGGACGCTTTGGCCACTGAGCTTGAAAGCGCTCAGCTGGAGCTGAAAGATGCTCATGCCACTACCGTTGTGCCCTGTGCTGATTGCCCATCCCATCTAGCTAGTCTAGCTAAGCTGAAAGCCAAGGGTGATGAGCATTTGAGCGAGTTGGAGAGAGTTAGAACTGAGTTGGGGGCAGGCTAGGCTAGAGCTTGAGACACTGTCGGTTCCACCCACTGTCTATGAGAACTTCTTGTCTCTTAGACTGGAGTTGATTAAGCTGAAAGCCGAGAAGTCTGTCCAAATAGATAGATAGTGTGAGACATGCTTGTCTCAGGTGGAGGTACTAGCTTCCTTGAGAGAGGAGCTAGCTGATGCCCAGAATGAAAACTTTTACCTCCGTTCAATCCTGAGTTGGATCAGTACCAGAGAGCCACAGCTTGACATGATGATCCAGTAGTTTAAGAGGCAGGATGGGTTTGGGGTAGGCTACACCTACACCAAGGCTGACTTTGAGAGTGCCATTAGCCGGGCAGTGGAGTGGAGTAAAATGACTCCTGAGAAGAGATATCCCAAGACTCACTCCACTCAGTCTTTCCAGTCTAGTCAGCCCAAGGATGGAGTGTTCCAAGAACAGCCCAAAGCTCCACCCAAGAAGCCCATCTGGGTTCCAAAGCCCAAACAACTCCACACTTCTCTTGACTCTCTTCCTGGACCCTCTCACACCAAGAAGACTACACCAAACACCGCTAAACCCAAGAACCCCAAGCCTCAACCACATCCCAAGAAGCCCACCTATCATTGTGAGTACTATAAAAGAGACGGGCATCTTGCGGAGTTTTGCTTCAGGAGGAAGCGGGTTGAGAGAGCAGAGAGAGCTCGTGGTGGTCAGGAGAAGTTCTACCAGCAGGGTGGTAGACTGAGAGTTCCTCGACGCGGGGAGAGGCTGGAGGCCAGGCCGCGTCGTGTAGGTGGTGGTAGAGGAGACGACTTTCATGCCCGTTCTCCAGATGGTGGTGTTCGTTCTGGTAGAGCTCTAGGCCGTGTTAGTTATGGTCCTGGACCTCGTGGCGGAGGTTTTAGGCAGAACCATGGACCGCACTTTGAGCCGCGTTTTGGTCCAAACTCTCATGACGATTTCTGCTTTCCGTCTTTTGAGCAGATGTCTCGACACTAGTTTAGTTCTTTTGCTAAACCCTGTGCTGGACCATTTGCTCCCCCTTACAACCACTGATTGTGCAGGATCGGGGACTAGAGGACGTTTGGATCATGGACTCAGTATGCTCTCGCCACATGACGGGACATCGCAGATGGTTCTACAGTCTCTCTCCCCCGAGTTCCAAGGAATACATCACATTCGGGAACAGTGGTCAAGGGAAGGTACACGGCATTGGGTCAATTCGTATCTCTGACCATTTCTCTTTGAAGAATGTTGCTTTGGTTGGAAATTTGAACTTCAATTTGATTTCTATTTCACAACTTCTTGAGGATGGTTTGGAGGTCCATTTTAAGAAGGGCAATTCTTCTGTGATTGATTCGAGAGGGTCTTTGATTTTCCAGATCTTACCTTTTGGTAAGGTTTTTTGGATTGACTTCTCTAGTTCTTTTGGCCTTCTCGCTGTTTGATTGCTGGATCCTCCTCTGAGATCTGGAAGTGGCATAGGAGGTTAGGTCATTTGAGTTTTGATCTACTAGTCAAGTTGAGCTCTATGGACCTCATCCGAGGATTGCCCAAGCTTAAGATGGAGAAGGATCTAGTTTGGTATCCTTGTCATCACAGGAAAATGGTTGCCGCTTCTCACTCACCTGTGACTCAGGTGATGACTTCGTATCCGGGCGAGCTGTTACACATGGACACTGTTGGTCCAGCTCGGGTTTCTTTCTAGAGTCTAAGGATGAGAATTTTCTTTTTGTTCATGACCTGATTTTGAAGCTGAAGAATGAGAACAATGGTTGGATGCGAGCAATTCGCTTTGTCAATGGCTCTGAGTTCAAGAACTCTCAGTTCGTCAGCTTTTGTAGTGATCAGGGTCTTGACCATCAGTTTTCTGCTCCTTACACTCCCCCACAGAATGGCGTTGTGGAACGAAAGAACCGCACGCGCGCTAGTCGAGATGGCCAGGATGATGCTCGATGAGCACATGACTCCTAGGCGTTTTTGGGATGAAGCCATGAACACGGCTTGCTATCTGGCCAACCGCATTTTTCTTAGAGCTTACCTAGGTAAGACTTCATATGAGTTGCGGTTTGGCAGACTGCCCAAGGTGAGCCACTTGCGTGCGTTTGGCTGCAAGTGCTTTGTGCTCAAGAAGGGAGGGCATTTGGATAAGTTTGAGTCTCGTTGCTAGGATGGTGTTTTTCTTGGCTATGCGTTGCATTCTCGAGGCTTCCATGTTTGGAACCTCGACTCCTAGCAGCTTGTCGAGACTTGCGAGGTTTCATTTGATGAGTCCTTGCCTTCTTTGACTCCTTCTTTTGAGATTTCTGGAGATGGTGATCTCGGAGAGTCCATCTTCGAGGAAGATGATGACACTCCAGCTGTAGATCAGGGTGGGCCTTCTGCACAGCCTGCAGAACCCACACCTTCTGAGACTTCGATTGAGGACGAGGGCAGACCTCTAATCACTTCTTCCACTTCGATCGAGCCCCCTCAGTCGAGTCTAGAGGTGCTTGCTGCGGACTCCGGTGAGGTGACTTCAGATAACCAGGGATCTCGAGCAGTTCAGCTTGATCACCCCTCAGAGCTCATCATCAGTGATTTGTCTGAGAGGACTTTGCGTTCATATGTTGACTCTCTTGCTGTGTTTGCTGGATCTACTTTTGTTGCAACTTTTCAGCCTAGAGACATTTCTCATGCTCTTTCTGACTCGAACTGGATTAATGCCATGCAAGAAGAGCTTGAGAATTTTGTCAACAATCGGGTTTGGACACTGGTTGAGCTGCCACCTGGATGTAACCCCATAGGCACCAAGTGTGTGATCAAGAACAAGAAAGGTGAAGATGGGGTTGTGGTGCGCAACAAAGCTCGACTGGCTGCCCAGGGTTTTTGCCAGAAGGAGGGTATTGATTTTAAAGAAACTTTCGCCCCTGTTGCCCATCTTGAGTCCATTCGTATTCTTTTAGCTTTTGCCGCTTCAAAGGGTTTTAAGCTTTTTCAAATGGATGTCAAGAGTGCTTTTCTGAACGGGTACATAGAGGAGGAGGTTTATGTTAGGCAGCCCCCTGGTTTTGAGAACCCTAAGTTTCCTCGACACGTTTTTAAGTTGCGGAAAGCTTTATACGGTCTGAAGCAAGCCCCCAGGGCTTGGTATGACCAGTTGAAGCAGTTTTTGTTGGGGAAGGGCTTTGTGATGGGTTCGGTGGATAAAACTCTTTTCTTGCTCAGAGATACTTCAGATTTCTTAGTCGCTCAGATTTACGTGAACGATATTATCTTTGGCGGTACTACTGATGCTCTTGTGTCCAAGTTTTCTGAGTAGGTGCACAGTGAGTTTGAGATGAGCCTCATGGGTGAGCTCAAGTACTTCTTAGGGCTCCAGATCAAGCAGACCAAGGACGGCACCTTCATCCACCAGGGTAAGTACACTCGAGACATGTTGAAAAAATTTGACTTTGGTGGAGAGCTGAAGCCTCAGATGACCCCAATGGGCACATCTGGGGGCCTGGACAAGGACGAGAGTGGCATCAAGGTCAACAAGAGAGAGTTTCGAGGGATGATCGGTTCGCTGCTGTAATTGACGATGAAAAGACCGGACATACAGTTCACCGTGGGGCTGTGCACACGCTTCCAGTCTTCACCACACGCGTCTCATCGGCAGGCTGTCAAGCGCATCTTCAGGTATCTTACCTATGCGCCCGATCTCGGTCTTTATTATTCAGCATCATCATATCTTGATTTATCTAGCTTTTCGGACACTGACTTTGGTGGGTGCTGGTTGGATCGCAAGTCGACTTCCAGTACTTGCCAGTTTCTTGGTTCTTCTCTTGTCTCTTGGTCTTCTCGAAAGCAGTCTGGAGTTGCTCTTTCGACCACTGAGGCTGAGTATGTAGCTGCTGCTCACATTTATTTTGGATGATTTCCACATTGCGAGACTTTGGGTTGTTCTTTCCTACCAGAGTTCCTTTGTTTTGCGACAGCACCGGTGCTATTAGTGTAGGGAAAAACCCTTGTCTCCATTCAAAAACCAAACACATTGATGTGCGCTTTCACTTTTTGAGGGATCAATATGAGAAAGGTGTCATTGACCTTGTTCATGTTGATACACATCATAAGTTGGCTGACATTCTCACCAAACCCCTAGATCAGTCTACTTTTGAGCATTTACGAGGGGATTTGGGTGTTGTGTATCCCTTCTAGGATATTTTGCATCAGTTTTTCTTTCTTCTTTACTCTTTTCTTGAGTCTTTTTGTGTGTTTTCATATCATACATATTCACATATCACACTTTGAGCCTGCTTCTGTTATATGATTGAACTGCTTTACATAGTCTAGCTGGTACATGCTTTTTGATTACTTGTCGATGATCATGCTTTGGTTCAGTTCACTTGATATGTCTGATATCTGTCATATGCATGGCTTTTATGCTTTAAAATTGAAAAATGATCACCATTGCTTCTCGTAACTAGCATGTGTAGGCTGAATGCTTTTGCTATCTGTTACATGCCTTGTGGCTAGTTCCCTACTTAGATGCAGATATGCAACTTGGACATTTTTATGCTTTAACATGGAAAATGTGCTCTAAAAATAATGAAAAATCAGAAAAATGAAAAATTCCATGCCTTTTTATGCTTAAGTTGAAAAGATCCAGGTGGGTTTGCTTTGTCGCATTGCATTATTCTGGACTGCTTACCATAGCACTTTGGTATGAACTAGGACAGTGTAATGTATGCCAAGACCAATGTCTTATGCTTTTGATGGTCCAGTTCTGGCCTAGGCTTGACTTGGTCGGTTAGCATAAGGTTTGACATGCAAATAACCCCTAGCAAAAATGAAAAGGAAAAAGAAAAGGCCTGAAAATCGAAATGATAACAAGTTTGCTGAAGCACTTTGTTTTGGACAATGCTTATCTTGGTAGATATCAGTTAGCTTCTGCATCTCATGCTTTACCTTGCTTGTCAACTGGAAAATGTGGTGATACTTTTGTTTGCAAAAATTGAAAAATGTGTGCTAATGACTTTCTTTAGATATCATCTGTTGCACTGATCATGTCATGTGTCTTAGGTAGTATGTCTTTTGCTATACCTGCTAGATTTTGTAAATTGCAGTCAATCATATCTGAGAAGCATGCTTTCTACACTCCACCTGCACCCCAGTTTCATTCTTTGCATATTTTGAGGGGGAGTTGCATTTCAGGGGGAGTCTGTGTCTCTTGAGTGTATTTAGCCTCGCTTGATGAGTCCACTTGTAAACAAGGGGGAGAATTTTTGGGAGAAGAGTTTAAGGGGGAGTTTTGGCTTTCTTTGGGATTTGTTTCAGGGGGAGTTTTTGTCTCGTGTGTCCTTACTCTTTTGATATCCTTGTTGATGATTCTGAGATTTCACTCGTTTTGAGCTTTTGCTTTTTGGTTAACTATAATGACCGCTTCTTGCTTTTGTTCGGCTTTTGGTCATTAGGGTTAAACTTTTATTTTATTTTCTTCTTCTCTGTTTTCTTGTGGTTTGTTTTTGTGTTTCCACATGTGCTCGCAGGTACTGAAGAGCTGATGAAGAGAAGTGTTGACAATGCACTCATCAAGGGGGAGATTGAGGAGCCATGCTGAAGAGCGTGGGCCTCATGGCTCCAGATGTGATGAGTCATTGTCAACGGTAGTCAAAGAGGACTGAAAAGAGGAGAAGACCTGCTGTGTCTGGGCTGCATGTGACTCAGGTACATGGGCAGCGAGCGATTATTGGGCAGAGGGGCCGAGAAGTTGGGCTGGCCCAATCCAGGTACATGGGCTAGGAGCAGCAGAGGATCCATTCGGCTGTTGACCAGGATTGACTCAGGTACATGGGCGGTGAGCAGTTGCCGGGCTAAGAGAGCTGCGGAATCAGGCCAGCCCAATCTGGGTACTTGGTGCATAGTCGGTGGACACTTTGTCAGTTTCGGCGCAAAACTGACGATCGCTGATCTCGGATCTAACCGTTCTGAGGCGATGCCGTAGCTGCTACGAAAGCTCCGCATCAGGACAAGTTATCTTTATTTAGGTTTTACTATTTTGCCTTTAGGCCCACAGTCTGTCAGTCGAGTCTGTAAAAAATCCTAAGGGCATTTCAGTCTTTTCTATTTTTATTCAGCGTCTGTAAAAAACCTAGGGATATTTCTGCATTTTTCCCATTTATTGGGCTGCCTATAAATAGGCCCCAATATCCTAGGGTTAGGGTTACCCATTTTTGAAATACACTTTCCCAATTTCTGAATTGGTGGGTCAATTTTTCATGCGTTCTTCTCCACCGCCGGTGTATCTCTTCAGCTCTGGAGTTTTACTCCGCCGCATGCATCCTTTCTTCTCACAAGTCGTCACTGCCTTCTTTTGTTTTCTTTCCCCGTGCGATTTTTCCCTTTCTTCGGTGAGATCTCACGAGTGCAGCACCTAGCTAACAACCTATGCCCTAGGGTGGCGTGCTGCATAGCCTAGCTTTGATGGCCTGCGTGTAGCAGCAGGAAGCTAGTGCGGTTGGGATGGCTAGCACAGCTAGCACGGCTAAAGAAGCAGCAAGCTAGCTTGCCAGCTTCATCATTGCAAGGACCTCTATGTGCTGCTGTCCTTGGCTCTTGCGCAAGTTTCCTAGCACGTGTCATTCTTGGCTCGGCGGGCTGCACGACGGCCATGCTTGATGCGTAGGCGGAAGCGCGTGGCTAAAGGTGCGGCGTGAAGATTCCAAGGCTTGCGATTTCCTGTAGCTGACGGTGGAGATTCCAAGGCGGGAGGTGTCCAGGCAGCTGTATCTGCGTTGTAGTTTGCATACGGCAGCCTGGGATTTGTGGCAGTGCGTGGGTTCGGACACCAGCAGAAGCTGCTCAAGCGTCTGATGTGCTTTGCATGTTTGGCCAAATGCTTCAACATGCATCTTCCATGAACATTTGGTGTGTTTCCTATTTCCCATGCCTGAGCAGTAATTTCAGTATTTTTGATTCCCTGTCATGCTAGTCATTTACTGCTTCATCTGAGTTAAGATCATCAACAGCAAGATTCACTGTGTAGATTGATTTCTGGAATGATTATTACTGTCAATATATGTTTGTAGCATTTTTCAGATCATCTATGGGGATTGTTCTCGTTTGCTTTTAGTTTATCTGATTAAATGCCCGAGTATTATTGATAAATTGATTTGTGGTGCTTGAAATGCCTATGAATTAATTGATCTGTTAATCTGCCTTTAAGCACTGTGTTGGTGTCTCTTGGTTTAGGACACCGGTCGTTTTTAGGCTAGATTATTTTTCGCACTGTTGACCTATTTACTATTTGTTGTTAGTCTGTTGAGGTGCGTTGGGTGTTGGGAGCAGGCCATTGATTTGAAAGAATTTTTAGACCCCCATTCACCCCCCTCTGGTCGCTACTTTCGGTCCTACAATGGCAGGTCTTCATGTCTCCTCTTTGACTTCCGTTGGCAATCACTCATCACATCTAGAGCATAAGACCCATGCTCTTCAACATGGTTCCTCAATCTCCCCCTTGATGAGTGCATTGTCAACACCCTTCTTCAGAACCTGCAAAACATGTGGAAACACGAAAACAAAAACAAAAACAAAAAATAGAAAGAAGAAAATAAAAGTTTAACTGTAATGACCAAAAACCAAACAAAAGCAAAAAATGGTCATTAAGGTTAATAAAAAATAAAGACTCAAAACAAGTGCAATCTCAGAACTATCAACAGGGATATCTAAAGAGTAAAGGCAAAAGAGACTGAAAAACTCCCCCAAAAATAAATCCCAGAGAAAGCCAAAAATGTCCCCTAAACTCCAAAATTCCTCCCCCTTGTTGACAACTAAACTCATCAAGTGAGACTAAATGCACTCTAAAGAGATAAGACACAAACTCCCCCTGAAAAGTAGCTCCCCTCAAAATATGCCATGAATGCAAATGGAGTGTAGGTGGAGTGTAAAAAGCATGCTTCTTATATATGATTAACTGCAATTACAACATCTAACATGTATAGCAAAATATATACTGTCTAAGATACATGACATGATCAGTGCAACAAATGATATCTAAAGAGAGTCATTAGCACGCATTTTTCGATTTTTGCAAACAAAAGCATCACCACATTTTCTAGTTGACAAGCAAAGTAAAGCATGAGATGCAAAAGCTAACTGATATCTACCAAGATAAGCATTATCCAAAGCAAAGTGCTTCAGCAAACTTGTCATCTTTTAAATTTTCACACTTTTTCTTTTCCTTTTTCATTTATGCCAGGGGTTATTTGCATGTCAACCTTATGCTAACCGACCAAGTCAAGCCTAGGCTAGAATTGGACCATCTGAAGCTTAAGACATTGGTCTTGGCATACATTACACTGTCCTAGTTCATACCAAAGTGCTATGGTAAGCAGTCCAGAAAAATGCAATGCGACAAAGAAAACCCACCTGGATCTTTTCAAATACTCATAAAAATGCATGTATTTTTCATTTTTCTGAATTTTTTTATCATTTTTATAGCACATTTTTCATGTTTAAAGCATATAGATGTCCAAGTTGCATATCTGCATCTAAGTAAGGATCTAGCTACCAAGCATGTAAAAGATAGCAAAAGCATTAAGTCTACACATGCTAGTTACCAGAAGCAATGGTAATCATTTTTCAATTTTAAAGCATAAAAGCCATGCATATGACAAATATCAGATATATCATGGGAACTGAAACAGAACATGATCATCGATAAGTAATCAAAAGCATATACTAGCTAGAGCAAATAAAGCAGATCAATCATATAACAGAATCAAGCTCAAAATGTGATATATGATTATGAATGATATGAACGAACACAAAAAGACTCAATAAAAAGTAAAGAAGAAAGAAAAACTGACTCAAAGTATCCTAAAAAGGATACACGACTCCCAAATCCCCTCGCAAACGCTCAAAAGTAGACTGATCTAGGAGATTGGTAAAAATGTCAGCCAACTACTGATGGGTATCAACATGAACAAGATCAATGACCTCTTTCTCATATTGATCCCTCAGAAAATGAAAACGCACATCATTATGTTTGGTTTTTGAATGAAGACATGAGTTTTTCCCTACACTAATTGCACTAGGGCTATCAAAAAACAAAGGAACTCTGGAAGGCAAGAACAACCCAAAATCCCACAAAGTAGAAATCATCCAAACCAATTGTGAGCAGCAGCTAGCAGCAGCTACATACTCAACCTCAGTAGTAGAAAGCGCAACTCCAAATTGTTTTCGAGAAGACCAACATACAAGTGAAGAACCAAGAAGTTGGCAAGTACCGAAAGTCGACTTGCGATCCAGCTGGCTCCCACCAAACTCAGCATCGGAAAAAACAGATAAATCAAGAGACGATGATGCTGAATAGTAAAGATCTAAATCAGGAGCGTAAGTAAGATACCTGAAAATACGCTTGACAGACTGCTGGTGAGATGCGTGTGGTGAAGACTGAAAACGCGCGCACACACCTATGGCAAACTAAATGTCTGGTCTCGTCACAGTCAAGTATAGCAGCGACCCGATCATCCCTCGATAATCTCTCTCGTTGACCTTGACGTCGTTCTCGTCCTTGTCCAGGTCGCCAGATGTACCCATTGGGGTCATCTAAGGCTTCAGCTGTCCACCAAAGTCAAATTTCTTCAGCATGTCCCATGTGTACTTACCCTGGTGGATGAAAATGTCATCCTTGGTCTGCTTGATCTAGAGCCCTAAGAAGTACTTGAGCTCACTCATGATACTCATCTCAAACTCGTTGTGCATCTGCTCAAAAAACTTGGACACAAGCTCATTAGTAGAACCACCAAAAATAATATCGTCCACGTAAATCTGAGCAACCAATAAGTCTGAACCAGCTCTGAGCAAGAAAAAAGTTTTGTCCACAGAACCCATCACAAAACCGTTCCACAACAAAAACTGCTTTAGGCGATCATACCAAGCCCTAGGGGCTTGCTTCAGACCGTATAAAGCCTTCTGCAACTTGAAAACATGTCGAGGAAACTTATGGTTCTCAAAACCGGGGGCCGCTTAACATAGACCTCCTCCTCTATTTACCCGTTCAGAAAAACACTCTTGACATCCATTTGAAATAGCTCAAAACCTTTAGAAGCAGCAAAGGCCAAAAGAATACGAATAGACTCAAGACAGGCGACAGGGGCGAAGGTCTCCTCAAAATCAATACATTCTTTTTGGCAAAAACCCTGTGCCACTAGTCGAGCTTTGTTGCACACCACAACCCCATCTTCACCTTGTTTGTTCTTAAACACCCACTTGGTGCCTATGGTGTTGCATCCAGGTGGCAGCTCAACTAGTGTCCAAACCCAATTGCGAACACAATTTTCAAGCTCTTCTTGCATGGCGATTATCCAATTTGAATCAGAAAGAGCATGAGAAACGTCTCTAGGCTCAAAAGTAGCAACAAACGCAGATTCAGCAAACATAGCAAGAGAACTAACTAAAGAATGTAAGGATCTCTCAGTAAGATCACCGATGATGAGCTCTATGGGGTGATCACGCCGAACTGCTCAGGATCCTAGGTGATCTGAAGTCACCTCACCAGAGTCAACAACTGGCACCTCTAGACTCAGCTGAGAAGTCATCTCACCAGAGTCAGCAACTAGCACCTCTGAACTCGGCTGAGGAGGCTCGATCGAAGTAGAAGGAGTGATCAGAGGTCCATCCTCATCCTTAGTCAAAGTCTCAGAAGGTGTGGGGTTTGCAGGCTGTGTAGAGGGCCCACCCTCATCAACATCAGGAGTGTCATCAGCTTCCTCAAAGATGGACTCTCCAAGCTGATCATCTCCAGAAAGCTCAAAAGAAGGAGTCAGCGAAGGCATGGACTCAACAAAAGAAACCTCACAAGTCTCGATGACCAGCTAACAATCTAGGTTCCAGACACAAAAGCCTCGAGAATGCAAAGCATAACCAAGAAAGACTTCATCCTAGCAGCGAGACTCAAACTTGTCCAAATGCCCTCCCTTCTTGAGCACAAAGCACTTGCATCCAAATGCTCGCAAGTGACTCACCTTGGGTTGTCTACCAAACCGCAACTCATATGACGTCTTACCTAAGAAAGCTCTAAGAAAAATGCAGTTGGCTAGATAGCAAGTTGTGTTCATAGCTTCAGCCCAAAAGTGCCTAGGAGTCCTACGCTCATCAAGCATCATCCTGTCCATCTCGACTAGCATGCGGTTATTTCTCTCCACAACGTCATTCTGTGGGGGAGTGTAAGGGGCAGAGAACTGATGATCAAGACCCTGATCACTATAGAAGCTGACGAACTGAGAGTTCTTAAACTCAAAGCCATTGTCTGAACGAATTGCTCACATCCGACCATTGTTCTCATTCTTCAGCTTCAAAATCAGGTCATGAACATACTGAAAGGCCTCATCCTTAGACTCTAGAAAGTAAACCCACGAGAATCGAGAAAAATCATCAACTATCACAAGGGCATACCACTGCCCACCGACTGAGCGTACTCGAGCTGGACCAACTGTATCCATGTGTAACAGCTCTCCTGGGTACGAAGTCATCACTTGAGTCACATGTGCATGAGAAGCGGCAACCATTTTCCCATGACGACAGGGATGGCAAACTAGATCCTTCTCCATCTTAAGCTTAGGCAATCCTCAAATAAGGTCCATAGAACTCAATCTGACCAGCAGATCAAAGCTCAAATGGCCAAATCTCCTATGCCACTTCTAGAGCTCAGAGGAGGATCCAGCCATCAGACAGCGAGAAGAACCAGAAGAGCTAGAGAAATCAATACGAAAAACCTTACCGAAGGGTAAGATCTGGCAAACTAAAGATCTTCTAGAATCAACAACAGAAGACATGCCCTTCTTAAAGCGAACCTCTAAACTATCCTCAAGAAGTTGCGAAAAAGAAATTAAATTAATATTCAAGTTTCCAACCAAAGCAACATTCTTCAAAGAGAAATAATCAGAGATGCGAATCGACCCAATACCTTGTACCTTCCCTTGACCACTGTTCCTGAAAGTGATGTATTCCTTGGACCTCGGGGGAGAGAGGCTGGAGAACCATCTGCGGTGTCCCGTCATATGGCGAGAACATCCTAAATCCATGATCCAGACGTCCTCCAGTCCTCGATCCTGCAAGATCAATGGTCATGAGTGGGAACAAACGGTCCAGCACTAGGATTAGCAAAAAAGAGCTAAACCAGTGTCGAGCCATCTGCTCGTAAGTAGGAAAGCAGAAGGAATCATATGAGTCTAGACCAAAACGCGTCTCAAAGTGCGGTCCTCTGTTCTGCCTAAAATGACGGCCACGAGGTCCAAAATTGTATCCATAACGATCTGGAGCTCTGCCAGAACGAAAACCACCCTCCGGGGAATGGTCATAAAAACCGTCTCCTCTACCACCACCTACACGACAAGGCCTAGCCTCTAGCCTCTCTCTACGGCAAGGAACTCTCTGTCTACCACCCTACTGGTAGAACTGTTCCTGCCCACCTCGAGCTCTCTCTACTCTCTCAACCCGCTTCCTCCTGAAGCAAAACTCCTCAAGATGCCCGTCTCTGACAAAACTCACAATGATAGGTAGGCTTCTTGGGATGTGGTTGAGGCTTGGTATTCTTAGGCTTGGTGATGTTGGGTGTAGAAACTTTAGTGTGAGAGGGTCCAGGTAAAAAGTCAAGAGAAGTGTGGAGAGGTTTAGGCTTTGGGACCCAGATTTGCTTCTTGGGTGGAGCTTTAGGTTATTCTTGGAACACTCCATCCTTGGGTCGACTAACTTGAAAAGACTCAATGGAGTGAGTCTTGGGATATCTTTGTTCAGGAGTCATCTTACTCCACTCCACTGCTCGGCTAATGGCACTCTCAAAATCAGCCTTGGTATAGGTGTAACCTACCCCAAACCCATCCTGCCTCTTGAATTGCTGGATAATCATGCCAAGTTGTGTCTCTCTGGCACTAATTCAACTCAGGATCTGACGGAGGTAAAAGTTCTTGTTCTTAACATCAGCTAGCTCCTCTCTCAAGGAAGCTAACACCTCCACCTGAGACAAGCAGTTCTCACACTCTCTATCAACTTCGACAAACTTCTCACCTTTTTGCTTTATCAACTCCAATCTGAGGGACAAGCAGTTCTCACAAATAGTGGGTGGAACTGACAAGGTCTCAAGCTCTAGCTTAGTCTGCTCCAGCTCAGCTCTCACTCCAGCTAACTCGCCCAGCTGCTCATCACTATTGGCTCTCAGCTCAGCTATACTAGCTAAGTGAGATGGGCAGTCTACACAGGGCACGACGATAGTGGCATGTGCATCTTTCAGCTCCAGCTGAGCGCTTTCAAGCTCAGTGACCATAGCATCTCTCTCATCTACTCTCTCTGTGTACCTGGACTTCATAGTCGTCAGGTCACACAAAAACACCTCACAGTTCGAGCACTCACTGCTACCACCCAAGCAAGAGGAAGAAGACAGATTCTCAATCTTGCCATTTGCCATGGCAAGCTCACTCTCAAGCTCATCTATCCTCTTCTTAGCCCCTCTAAGTAGTTTCTCCTGATACTTCAACTCCTGACAGTTATGTTCTAGTAAATTAACAACTTCTTGTTCATAGAAAGATACCTTTTCATCGTTGTCATCGTCGGGGTTGTCGGAGGAGCCCTTTTCTTCCTTATCCCCAAGAGCCATTGAATAGAAGCTCTTGCGGGCTCTTTGGCTGTGATGCGAGCGACTCTTCGGCTTGTCCCCAAAGGCCATGAAGCAGAGGCCCGCCGG
Source organism: Zizania palustris (assembly GCA_019279435.1). Classification (NCBI taxonomy): domain Eukaryota; kingdom Viridiplantae; phylum Streptophyta; class Magnoliopsida; order Poales; family Poaceae; genus Zizania; species Zizania palustris. The sequence continues at coordinate 48,648,631 of JAAALK010000080.1, forward strand.
ATCGTCCCTATCCTTCCCCTTCCTGATCACGATCTCTTCATCACTTGAACATGAAGACGAGGAGGAAGACGAAGATCTCTTGGAGTAGCTTTTCTCCATCTCGGCGAAGAAGGCCTTGTCTCGCTTCTTGTTCTCATGCCTGTAGTCCTTCAGAGCCTTTCAAAAGAATCTTGTCTTGGGTTTGCCCTTTGTGAAATTGGAGTTGTTGTGCTTGCCGGAGTCGTAGGAGTTACCGCCGGTTCCCTTCTTGTAGCTCTTCCGCTTGGGGCAGTCGGCGATGAAATGACCTGGACCACCACACTCAAAGCATCCGAATTTTGTGCCGTGTCTTTTAAGCATTCGTTTATCATAGACATGTCGCATCCTGTTGTTAAACAAACACAGATCATCATCTCCTAGCGAATCAAGCTGATCCTCAGAGATAGACATCAAAGAAAAAGCAATACAACTAAAGGCAGTAGGATCAGCGGACGGGGTCGCAAGGGCCAGAGTTTTTGAGCCAGAACAAGTGAGATTTGATCTCAACTAGATATCAACCTCTGAGGCCATGAGCTTACTAAAAAGCTCTGCGACAGTCAAGGTATCATAGGAAGCGCTCTCAACAATAGAAGAAACCTTGATCTCCTAGATCTTAGGGTCCAAGGTATGAAGAACCTTGAGCGCCTGTTCATGATCTAAGACTAGCTGATCACGATCGGCCTTATTGGCCCGAAGCTTGTTAATGATTGTTTGAAAATGACCAAACAAAGCCTCAACAGTCTCACCTAGCTTCTATGAGAAATTTTCATACTCACGCCGGTAGGTCTGATAGAGCCTAGCCTTGACCTGAGATGTCCCCTCATGGTGCGCCTAGAGGGTAACCCAGATCTCTCGAGCAGTGTCGAGATGGCTAACACACTCAAACTCACTAGGACCTAGACCAGAGAATAAAATGTTCATCTATTTGCTATTGTTTTGATGTTGGGCGACTATATCAGGAGAATCGCGTTGAGCAACATGAAGTATAGTAAAAGTAGGGTGAGCACAAATATCCCAAATGTCCGAGCTCTAGCTCATAAGATAGGCTCGCATGCGAGTCTTCCAATAAGTGTAGCCAAAAGCTTCAAGGGACGGGATTTTACCAGCGGAAGTCATGATCACTACCTGGGTTTAGAACAGGTTAAGGTATGGAAAAACCCTAACCTCGCTCTGATACCACTTGTAGGACCAAAAGTAGCGACCAGAGGGGGGGTGAATGGGTGCCTAAAAATTTCTTGCGAATCAAAAACCTAATCCCAACAACCTAACACACTTAACTAGACAAATAACAGTAGCAAAGCAGATCAGAGGGACTAATGTTGTCTAGCCTTAAAAATGACCGATGTCCTAATTAAAATGATATTAACTACGATATTGAAAATGAATTAAACTAGACAAAAATAACTGCAGTAAATAAACAGTGTTCTAAAAAGATTTAATAAATACTTGATGTGCCACAGGAAAACACCTAGATATATCAATAAATATTTATATTGCAATCTGAGAATAAAGTACTAATTAAGTGAATAAAACATGGATCATCCAAAAATTAATTTAGAAATAAACCTAAAATATTTCATGTAAATCTAGAATAAAAATATTACTGCGAGTAATAATAATATTTTTTCTTTTTATATGAGCAGATTAAAAACACTTAAATAAATAATATGCAAGCACTAATAAAATTTTAGCAGATAAAAATTAACTACGAAGTTATTAATCAGATTTCCATGCTAATTAAAAATAGATGATTATTGATTTAATTAATCTAACTGAAAAATAGGAGATTAGATTAACAGAAAATACTTGCGTGCGTATTCTGCTATCTTCGTGACCGCTGGATCTGCTCTCCATGCCTGCTGCTAGCAATTTCCTGCCTCATACGCTGCGCCGTTTCTACTGCTTGGAACACCAAGGTGTGGAGCGCTGGAGGCAACTGCGCAAGACGCATAGGTGCACGTGGCGAAGGGCGCTTGCCGTTCACTTGAGCGATGGTGATAGTTGCTGCAACCAAAACGCACACACGCCGCTCAACACACTGTGCGTGACCAACGTTACGCGTGCCTGCGCAGATTGAGACAAACGCGCAGCCTACCACACCCTGCGTCACTCTGCCCGAAACACCTCACCTGCCGCATGCAAGGTACTGCGCGCTGCGTGCTTGCGCTGCAAAGCTGCCACACCAAGCAAATAAATCTAGGCACATGTGCCTCTGACGCTGCGCGTGGCTGCTGCTGCCGGCTAGGCACGGCTAGCAACATCAAAAAGCCTGTGCAGCTGCCTGCCGCATGCTATGATGTAATCGGCCATGCGCTGCTTGCTGCTGATTTCGGCGGAGAGAAAAAAACGACGGCGACGACTACAATTGTTAGAGCAGATGAATACCAGCGGCGGCGGCGATGAAAAATATGTGGACTGTAGATATATTGCGAAAAACAGTCGACCCTAACCCTAGGGGGTTGCGGACTATTTATAGGCAGCCCACTAATACAGGAAAAGACTAATTTACCCCTAGGGTAAATTACACTAACTCTAAAAATAAAATTCGAAATTACTAAAATACCCTTAGAATATTCAACTGACTCGAATAACAAATATTGTGGACTTAAATACTGAATATTAATATCCTAAATAAAGATAATCATCGGTTGTCAGTTTTGCGTCGAAACGGACAAAACGTCCACCGTCTTCGCACCAGGTACCTGGATTGGGCTGACCCAATCCCGCAGCTTCCTCAGCCCGGCAATCGCTCGCCGCCCATGTACCTGAGTCAAACCCTAGTCAACAGAACAGTGGATCCTCTGCCGCTCCTAGCCCATGTACCCGGATTGGGCTAGCCCGACTCCGCGGCTCCTCTGCCCAGCTGTCGCTTGCTGCCCGTGTACCTGAGTCACACGCGCCCCAGACACGGCAGGTCTTAATGTCTCCTCTTTGACTTCCGTTGACAATCACTCATCACATCTGGAGCATAAGACCCATGCTCTTAAACATGGTTCCTCAACAACCCTACAGTGATGAGGGTTAGTATGGGAGCAATGTTGTCCGGCAGGAGAAGTATAAAAAGTCTCAAACACCCGGACAGTATCCAACGCTGGGGTAGCAAGAAGATGAATGAGTGAATCAGATCACAGAAGTCATTAGAGATTAGTTTGGGTTGAAGCCCAAAGAAGAAACGTACATGTATCGGCGACCATATCCAGAATGTTTCGATTGAGTGCCGCTGCACGGATGATACAAGGTGCCTAATTTCACCAAATTTTCGGGACAATATTCAATCTCCATGATCGAGCATATTAGCCGCTTCCTCGCCTAGTGCATAGAGGCATCGCCTCACTAGGCGCTGAGGGTCTGATTCTTCCCACTCTCCCTATCGGGATCGGCTTTCGCGTTGTTCTCTACGCTACTGGCGAACTCCATCCGAGGATGGGCTGACCTAGAGAAAAAATTAACAAATACTTCTTCGCCGGCATCGAAGAAATGAAGCTTACCGACTTGACGTCCATCAACCAAAGTATGGACGAGTCGGTAGAAGATTATGTCTAGAGGTTTTGGGATGTGCGGAGCAAGACCTACAACTTGAGCGTCAACGATAGTCAGTTGGCGGAACTGGCTTTTCATGGACTCCTACGCCCAATTAAGGAGAGGTTTTTATCAAACGAGATCGAGAGCCTTTCGCAACTGTTACAAAGGGTATCGCCAAATGATAGTCGATTCCAATAAGCCAAGAGGGATAGGTATCAAAATAAGGTGGCATACGCCCAAATATACCACTCGGACTTTGACGAGAGCAGCGACTCAGATGCAGAGGTCGGCATGGCCGAGTGGTCCAACAATAAGAAGAAGGTCGCTTGCCCATGGGTAAAGCCAGATGAAAAGGAAGAGAAATACAACTTTGATGTCAATAAGGTCGACAAAATATTTGACCTTCTACTTAAGGAAAAACAAATCCACCTGTCACCTGGCCACATAATACCGCCTGTCGAAGAGTTGAAGAAGAGAAAGTACTACAAGTGGCACAACTCCGTGTCACACCATACTAATGAGTGCAAGATGTTTAGGCAATAGATCCAATCGGTCATCGAGCAAGGCCGAATCAAATTCGATGATGGGAAGAAGCCCATGAACATCGACGGTCACCCGTTCCCATACAACATGGTGCACGCGCATTATGGTGGTGACCGGCGTGAAAAGGGAGGAAGATGAATCGGCAGCAACATCACCTCGTTAGGCCGCATCGGGAAATATGAAAGGTGGTCAGAAGAGAGGGAGGACAATGAAGACAGCCAGGTCTACTCGCGTTTCAATCCCCATTGGAACTACGAGTTCTTCAGGCTTTGCTAGTATGAGGGGCTACGCTTACCGTCCATAGATGACTACCAAGAGTGCGGTCATCGGTTACGCAACATCAAGCTCCGGCCGCATGATCAGGAGGCAATACACCAAAGGTCATCAACTCCATAGGTATCGGCATTAGAAAGACTCGGTCCACTCAATCTCAAAGAAATTAGTCAGATGGTCGATGAAGATGAAATTGTACCAGAGAATATGCGGTGGTGTCCTCCCGAGATTTTCACGAGGAGTCAGAAAAGAAGGGTCTAGTGCCTACAGCATAAGGAAGCAAGAACATAGGAGCACAATGAGGAAATCGATCGGCCACGCAGGATCAAGAATGAATGGCGATTGAAGGAGAAGGCCAGTCATGAAAATGAGAACATGTCAAACAGCGGTGTTAGCCCGATCGATGGAGAATCATCCAAGCTTATGCTATGAAGATGACACTAGAGAAGCGAAGGGGAAATTCAGCCAAACCTTGCCATCAGACGATGGACCACAGCAACCAGACCCTCAAACGAGATAAGAGTGATCTAAAGATTACTACATCAGAGGGTCCGAGGAAGGCCGAACGAATATGTAAAGATACATCCTTTCGATCATTCGGACGAAGCATAGACAGCCGATGCTCATGGCATCATCTTTAGACGGCCAATGCAATGACATCACCCTTAGACCAAAGTACAACATAAGTATTTTGATGAAGGATGAGTCAAGTCCAAGGCATGAGAAGAGGCCAGATGAGGAACAATGAAGGAAAACTTCCCGATTGTTTGAACGGACCCTAGAAGTTTCTACGTATAAAAGACGATGGAATCACCTCAAGACAGCCGATGCAAAGGTATCGCCTCTAGAAGGTCATGAAGGAGACAAGGTAAGAGGATCTTGAGGGAAGTCATCGAGTGGGATATGAAGGGCTAACACACAAGTCAATCAACGCTGATGGTACCACATTCGGACGTCCGATGTAGGAGCATCGTATGCCATAGAGGATTTGAAGTTGAAAAATGAAATAAAGAAGATATATTCAACCTTCTCAATTACAAGGCAAGAAAAATTACAAAAAATTTACAAAAAGAGGAGAACATTTCCTAAAGGGCTCCCATCAGTTCTGCCCTTGAATTGGGTCCTACCCCTAAACAGTTAGTTGAATTGCATCCGCCCGATCGACGACATAGGCTTGTCTCCTACTCACCCATGCAGAAGGAGTTGGGGCGCCAACGCCCAAGTTCGTAGTGGCCAATATTGACCCGTATTGTATCGGTCAGCCACTAAGGTTCACTAGGGGGCATCGTAGTCAACATCCTGCAAGAAGTAAGTTAATCAGACACAACAAAAGGTGACGAGAGGCGAAGGAGGAAAGAATCAGGATGTATATCTCGGGCTCTACATCGGTGTCATCTGGGTGAAGCCACTACTAGTAGAAAAGGAAGAACGATTGAAGACATGCTGCTTCAACTCATCCCACCATCGGTGGAAGGCAAGAGAGGTTGCCCAACAGGTCGTCCAGGTGATGAGGCATTTGGAAGGAATCCCACTAGTCATATAAGAAAGGCGGTCCAACTCTAGAGCACTCGTGACCCTTCCACGAGTTCGGTTCTGGCCAATGAAAAAGAGATGTGGTGAGAGCTGACCAAAGCCTAGTTGTCGCGAGGAGACCGATGGGTGATAGAACTCATAAGAGCACCGCCAGGGGTACCCATCTGTAAAGTCCACAGAGAGCGAGCAAGGAAAATTGGCCACCGAGAAGATGTGAAAATATTCCGTGTTCCGGGACACGTCGGACTGAATGATCCAACGAGGGTGCTCTTATTCCAAATGGTATCCAAAAGGGAAGCAGAAGAACTGATAAGAAAATCCAAGATAATAACTTTTAAATAAAATGGCCAAGGCCACGGGAGACAAAGGAAAAGTAGGAAAGAATGTCACTGCTTCTCAAGAGAAGAGCAGCGACGATAAGTAGGGACGCCCGATGCTAGAAAATCGGCAGGAAAGGGTGAATGGGTAAGAGGAATCCCTCCAATGATATTAGTAGTATGAACGTTGATCTAGATCGGGAGGAACCACCAAGGACCCTTGGGTCAGCCAATGAAGTTATCGGCCGATAGGTTGGCCGACACTAGGTGAAGGGAGCGGTATATGGCTCTGAGGAGATAGCGGCCGAGGGGAACTCGCACGTGGGCAGTGAGTCGTTTGGTTAGGAACTAGAACTAAAGGGTTAGGACTGAAGCTGACACACAAATGATAAATTCCTCTAGCCAAAGGCTAAGGAAAGCCACGTGCTCACGAGTACTCACAAGGATGGTCCTCTTGTTGTGCTGAGCAATGTATGGGCTCTAGTCATCAGCCGAGTTAATGCCGGGATCATGGGATGGCTGGAGGTGAAGAAGGAAGGGGTTGGCTCGTGAAGAAATGTCAAGACAAGATAAGAAGAAAACATCAAAAAGAGTGGGACTCATCGGCCCAAGACCAAAAATGAAGGCATTTAAGGCATCGGACCAAAAATAGCAAGACGCAACCAACATTAGTGCATTCAGGTATGGCTCAGCCAAAGAAAGGTAATGCAATGACTAATGTCAATTTCGTCCTAGAAGGGGTGGTAAGTGGCTGACACCGTAAGGTAGCAGTCACGCCAGCCGATAATGGAAGGAGGAAAAGATAAGAAGCCTAGATCCTAGTCGGAGGAATGCATAGGAGAATACTTGAAGGGTATCCGATAGGTCTCGGCATTGATGAGATTTGTGGGGTTGGGATTGCCTAAGGTACCCAGAAAGAAGCTGAAGGGGTGCATAGCTATTGGAATGAACGTCTGGTTTCACAAGCCCTGCCAAACAAAAATGAGATTATAAGGTTAGGGGCGTTTAGTCCATCAGAGGTAGAAGGTTAGATGCTTACTCGAGGGATCACCTCAATGATGGCCATCGTTGTGCCGGTGAAGAGAAAGGTGGCGGGCGACGGCTAGCACTGGACGAATGGTGAAAGTTGTGATGACCAAGAATAAGTAATGAATCAAAGGCATGAAGAAGAAAGGAAGAGCGGTCGGAGTTTATAAACCACCCTACTGCAGTTATGGATGGCTAGAAGATGAAGAGAAAAGGTCGAAACTTTAGGAAAATGTGAAAGAATTGGAAGATGAAGGGTTCTGGATGTCAATTAAAGTGAAGAGATCGTGCGGAAAGACGTTTGAGAGGACGCGACAGCAGAGATAATAACTAGTGATAGTTTTGAAGCATCAAAAGTCCGTTGATACTCCAAAACCAGGGGGCATGTGTTGATGCCAAGATTTGGTAAAGCCCAGGACCATTAAAATGTCGCACGATCAATAGAAGTCAAAGAGGTCCGATCAAAGAAAGTCAAGGAAGCACGTCCATGCTGTTACAAAACGGTCGGACGCAAAAATGATACGATGGAGATAAGATGAAGAAGAGAAGAAGATAAAGATTATCCGGAAATTGGTTAAGATAGAGTGCTTGGACATCAAGTCTCCGTACCATAAATATGTATCCCTAGTTAGCTTAGAAAAAGCACATCTCTGTCAACCATCAACTCAGCGCATTACCACGCTTGGCCTCCAAGGTTTATTCTAGTGGGGTTTGGCACTCAGAGATGGGCTACAACGTTTTGATCTCCGGTGAAGTGGTGAGTCCCGCCACTCCCAACATCCATACCGATTAGATCAGTATCATCATGGCTGCATCAATTTAGTTTGATCTCTTTAGGTGAACCTTGAAACAGTACGGTCGCCGGTTGTTCTCGGTGTATCAGCTAGGTCTAAGGTCGCATCAGTTCATTTTGATCTCTTAGATTGATGTGATCTAGGTGTGATAGTTTGAGGCTTCATTGGTTAAGTCTGACATCTCTTGCTATTATATCTCTTTCATGTTGTATACCGTTCATCTAAATAAAGTGTGCCCAATCCTTTGATATATTATTAAATCATCATGACTAGCTACTGTCTCAGTTAGGTCCGATCTAGTTATTGTGATAATTTTCATTATATAAATTTGTTATCTGGCACGTTTTATTTATTTCCATCAGAGTACAAGATGATGGGTTATCTTCGATTCCATGATATATCTTATGTCATTGGAAAAGCATCCATCAGCCTGCACGGTTCACTGTTCATCCTATCGGTCGATGGCATGCTAGCCCAATCGCTTCATCTTAGGTCATCGGCCTTATGGCCAATCGACATGATATTCCACTAATATCCCATCCTCATCACAGTCATCGACTAGATAGTCGATAGGCCATGCTACTAAGGTCATATTTTCTGTTCCCTTATCAGTTGCACGGTCAAACGGATTGACATGCCTCGAACCCTTTTTCTAAGAATGTAGGACCTGCACTGGAGTGAAGCAGATCTCCTAGGTCACACGTGTGTCAAAGTGTGACCAAAAAACACAACAACACATAGTCTGAGGCTTCATCGGTTATGTCCAACATCTCTTTCTATTATATCTTATTCATGTTGTATACCGTTCATCTAAATAAAGAATGCTCGATACTTTTAAGTATTATTAAGTTCATCATGACTAGATAATGTCTTGGTTAGGTCCAATCTTGTTGTTATGATGATTTTGATGATACCGACATGTTATCTAGCGCCTTTTATTTATTTCTATCAGAGTACAAGCCGATAGGTTATCTTTAATTCCATGTCCTATCTTATGCACGCTCGGGAGATACCCATCGGTCCTCGCCCGTGATTGTCTCATCCTATTGGCTGATGGTGTGTTCAGCCCGATCGTCCTGTAGTAGTCATCAACCATATGGCCAATCAACGTATTCATTCACGATTATTTTATCCTAGCCATATTCATTGGCTTGGCAGCCGATCGGCTCTCCTACTAATTCTAATTTTTCTTGGACTCCTTATTAGTTGCAGGGTCAAACTGATTGGCACAACCTGAACCTTTTTCTTTCTAAGATTATAGGACTTGCACTAGAACTAGGCAGATCTCCCAAGCCACGCGTGTGACCAAAAAATACACCCACATGCTTTTTGGCACGCCCGGTGGGACACTCTCAACAACTTAGCCATGGCGGGTGAACTCGACGACAACAACATCATCCTGGTCACCCTCGATTCCCTGGATGAAGAGCAGAGGGCAAAGTTGCAGAAGCACGTGGATGACTACTAGAAATTGTGTCTGCAAACCTACAGGATGACCCGATCGGGCCCCACCCGAAGGGATCCATTGCCGAAATACTGCAGAAACCAGTCAACCGGCAGAGGGTGCTGATAAACAAAGTGGGGTTTTCCACTGTGGTTTATCTTAGTGATGAGTGATTGACAAGGTTGCCTGATTTAATGGTCTGGATTTTTGATGGCTTGTTGTGTTCACCGAAGAGATCAGTGTGTGTTGAGATATGTGTTGTGCTTGGAGATTTGTGTTTTGCTTGTCTCATGTTGTGCAGGGTTGAGATGTGAGTCAAGTATCAATGGCAATTGATCAGGGTCAAGTGGGGAGCTTGATGCCAGGCGGTCAAGGATTCCTGGTGAAGTTGAGGATGATCTTAGGCATACACGTGGAGATAGAGTAAGACATGGAGGGACGAATGATCGGGACAGTGTGTTGACCAAGTTGGCGAAAGGAAGGCTAGTGCAAGTGAGAAGGCGGCTCGAGGGATCAAGAGCGAGAGAGACTTGCAAGCGGTCGAGTTCGTAGATTGGTGACATGTGTCAGCAATCTAGAGGGCTTTGTCGGTTTTGGCTCAAAACTATCGGATCGAGATCCAAGCGTCCTTATAGGAGAGTGATAGCACTACCTTTGTCTGGAATTTTGGTGTGAAATTTTATTTTCTTCCTCTTGTTTATTTAGAGGAGCGTTGGGTGTTTACAAAAGGCCATCAATTCGAAAGAATTTGTCAAGGCGCCTATTCACCCCCCTCTAGTCGCCTATTTTGGTCCTATAGGTGCTCATGCCGGTCTCTAGGAGATCATGGACAGAACAATTCATCATGCGCTCATCAATCAATCCAAAGTACTGGTCAACACTCTGCACACGCTGATCAAGAAGACTATTGATGGTACAATAGCCAGCAAACCACTCCAAGGCCCAACGTATTTTCCCGTCGGTCAAGCCAGGTTACTACAGAATCCATGGCACAATCGGCTAGCATCATAAACGCAAGGGCCGATGAGGCTGGAACAATCGAACACCGTGTTCAACCATGAAGGAAACATGATGGTCCAACCATTGGATCCTGTTCGGGACTTGCCACAAAACTCATTGTATAATCTCGAAAGAGGTGCATTGACACTATTCCTAGAGACCGATCTTAGGCCGTTGAGACAAGAGATGCCTCAGGCTGCATACAGTGTCATGAGAAATGTGGTACCAGATATCATGCCGCCAAGGGAGGCACCCAATGGTATTCCTCAGGGGTATCATCAGGCTATGTATTTTAGAGTGTAGCCTTTCAGTGATGAAGAGCAACGTAGGTACAACGTTGCTTGGCCGGACCAATATCAGCAGGCTCCAATGCCCAATCAGTACCATACGCTAAGGTAGTAGGAAGATGACTGGGTGAATCGGATCACAGAAGTTATTCGAGACTAGTTTGGGTTGAAGCCTAAAGAGCAGATGTACATGTATCGACGATCGTACCCAAAATGGTTTGATCAAGTGCCACTACCAGGCTGATACAAAGTACCCGAATTCAACAAGTTCTTAGGGCAGGACTCGACTCTACAATCGAGCACGTCATTCATTTCATCGCCCAGTGCAGAGAGGCATCAACCGATGAGGCGCTGAAGGTCCAATTCTTCTCGCTCTCTCTATTGGGATCGGCCTTTACGTGGTTTTCTTCACTACCGACAAACTCTATCAGAGAATGGGCAGATTTGGAAAAGAAATTTCACAAATATTTCTTTGTCGGCATTCATGAAATGAAGCTTACCGACTTGACAACTGTGATATAGAGGATCGACGAGTCGGTACAGGACTGTTGGGGGAAATAGTTTTCCCTAAAACAAGGGTCAAATGACGTCAGCATCTAAAGACCTCGGGTTCGGAGCCCGTCAGCTAGCAAAGCCTAAAGACGAACTCTAGCCTCCTCCATCAGAGATTACTCCAATTATAAACAGGATTTACTCAACTAAAGGCCAGGCCTCTAGGCTTCCCCCGGAGCTAGGTGTTCTAGGACCCCTCCGTAATCAAGTGTTCTTGGACCCCTCCGGGCCCCCTCCGAAGCCAAACCTCCGGGATCCCTCCGGACTCCTCTCCGGAGCCTTTCGGAGACCCCTTCGAAGTCCTCTCCGGGAGCCGCTACGGAGTCCACTTTGGAGCCCTCTTTGGAGACCCATTTGAATTCCTCTTCGGAGCCTCCTCAATGAGCTCCGGCTGATATCCTCTAATAGGTGCTTCGGTCTAGAAGAAATATCCCAGTACTACTACAGTGTAAAGCCATACCAGGGGCCCAGCCTCTGGTATGCTGCATACCTACTCTAGAAGTGATGTATATCTACCACGTCTGTAAAGTTGTATGTACATTAGCATAGCTGTTGGCGTAAAAGATTACGCTAACAGGTTTCTGAAGATTAGAAACTAACAAACGAAGTGTTTGCGAAGTAAACTATTCTAAGCCTCCGAAAGGATAATGACTTAGAATAATTCGAATGTGTGTATTGAATAACTTGTATTCGGTCTCTATTACAGGGTAAAACGGGGGGTATTTATAGGCCCAAACATTAAGGAAAAGACCTTCTTACCCCTCTATTACAACCGACATAGTGGAAACTATTCGGTACCCTTAATAGGGCTAAAATGGTAAAAGACTAATCTAATGAGAAAGAAGATAAGTCTTACATCTTAGCTGGCAAAGAAGTTCTCGGAAGAATCCAAGTTCGAAGATATACTCTGAACTGAAGCCTGTCATCATACTTCGAACTTGACTTGATACATCTCCGAAATTATATGTTGAGAGGCTTCGTCTTTATCACCAGTCTTTATCTCGTCACTGCAATAACCCTGAAGATGGAATATTTTCCGCCAACAGTATCCCCTCGAATACGCTTCTCCGCTAAATCTATAATGTTAGGAGAGCAGTATACGCAAGAAAAATAATCATGCGTAGGGGTTAGCAGATTTAAACCATCTCCGAACTACGTGGAGATGTAAACTTTGAATCACTTTTCAATAAAATTACTTTCAAAGTAACTTAGAACTAACTCGAAAAGTCTGAAAGTCTTTTTAGACTTAGAAGAATTAGCCGTTAGCTTCTTTCTTCTAACGGAATATACAGAATGCTTTAATTTCGGAGCAAAGTAACGGTTGGAAATGTGAAGCGACACAGGCAAACGGTAAAAAATCAGGGTCTGGGCTATAAATAGATGGCCCAAACCCTTCTTGAGTACCTTTCCACTACTTTCGTGCAAACAAGCCATCACCCAAGCCCTAGCCGCCATTTTTCCTCTAAAACAATCCACTAGATCCAATGGCAAAAACTAGTTTCAAGGGTCCTGGAGCGACTTCAGCTCTGGCTCGGCAGCAAGCTGCAGCGATGGCAGCGGCTGCATCGTTGGCGACGGCAACTCCAAATCCTTCAGTGGCAGTAATGGCGCCGGTGGGTGGAAATCCTGAAAATGTCAGCCCCCAAGACCTCTTTCCGGCGTCGACGAAGTATACGGACCAGTCTTATCAACTAGGGCCGTCAACCTGCAGAAGGGAATCGCTTGCGGCTGTAGTAGAAGGCAAAATTAGTTCGGGGGTGATGATTCGCAAACCTGGGAAGGAAATCATTTCGTCACCGAGACCCGGAGAAGTGGTCGTCTTCGAATCCTTCTTCGAAGCTGGTTTGGGTCTTCCGGCGGTAGACTTCTTGGCGGAAGTTTTAGACTTGTTCCACGTCACTCTCCCCCAACTTTCTCCTAATGCGGTAGCGCGTCTTGCCATCTTCGAATGGGCATTGCGAGCCGAAGGTTGTGAAGGGAGGGCGGAGATCTTCGCAACACTACATAGAGCTTCGTGCCAACCAAAGACCTTCGTAGGCCCCGGAGGTGAAAAGCTGGTGGTGGCCTTCGGAAGCATCAATTTTAGACTTCGGGACGAGTATGCTCTCCGATTTCCTGCTAAGGCCATCAATGCCAGATGGTACACCGATTGGATCTTGAAGTGGTTTTACGCCGAAGTTGGGGCGAGCAGCCGTCTAGCCGGACCTTTACAAGACATCAACTTCCGAAAGGAAGCCCTTGTGCATCCAGATCCGGTCAGCTCGAAGCTCGTCTTAGCTTGCTTCAAAAGATCAATCATCAGTTGAGCATGCGAGACTTAGCCGAAGAATTCCTCGGGCTTCAAATCCCTCCCTTGATGGCCAACTGGCCAATCAGTTTTGAAGAGGATTCGGAAGGCGGTCTTCGGAAAATTTCTTCAACTTCGAGTCCTGCAGGTAACTTCGAAAACAACATACTCTATGTATATTTATTCGAAGAGTTAACGAACTTAACTTATTTTTCAGCTTCTTCAGCCCCTATAACTTCGGAGCAAATCGTACGAGCTTCGGAGAAGATTTTGGGCGTTCCAACTCCGACTGAGAAAGAATGGAGAATCAAATTGGTTGGTAGCTGGGAACGATCCAACCGAGTATGGGGGCTGCTCGAAGTTATTCCGCCCCCTCTGATGGATTGGGTGCCTTCGGAGAAAGGGCCCAAGAAGAGGAAAGCCGAAGCTAGAACTTCGAGCTCTGCCAAGACTCCGGTCAAGAAGGTGGCTCGAAAACCAAAAAATCATGTGCCTTCAAGCCCAAGAGCTTCAATCTCCGATTCTTAGGAGGATGAAGGCAGGTTGCTCGTGAGGCTGATTGACGAGGATGCAGCCCAAAGAACTGCACAAATTGACGAAACTGCGAGCGTGCCGGAGTCTCAAGAGAATCTTGAGCAAGTGAGAACTCCGGCTGCTCAAGAAGATTTACCTCAGGACGGAGCTCCTGTGGATGAAAGTGGAGTCGAAGTCACTGTGGCTTTGATTCCGGATGAAGCAACGACGACTATTCAGGAAAATGCTCCAACAGTCGAAGATTTGATGCTTGATTCTGACGAAGATCTTGCCTTCAATCCACCAAGCAGTCCAATGCTCACCCGCCGCCAAAATGTCGAAGGTAAACTTCGAATAATTCTTTTATCTCTTTTTTTGCGAAATTATACAATGTATAATACTTTTGTTTTTACAGAGTCCATTTCCATGGAAGAGGTCCATCCCGAAGATACAGTTCCTGGACCTTCGACAACTTCGAAGCCAATTCTAGGAGCCACTCAAATGGGGCCTGGAAAAGGCAAAGGGAAGATGGACTCCCTCCCTGCTCCGAGCTCAGGATCAACTCCGTCTGAGTCAACAGACGAGAGCCAATCTACTGAGGGGGTTCAGTCTCCCGGGGCTCCGAAGACCACAGCTCAACACTCCGGGCCTTCGCCAAACGAAGATGACAAACAAGCCTTAAGCATGCTCCCCCTTCTAGCTCCTTTCTTAGAGCGAAGAACTAGGCTTCAGACTTTGCTCGAGCCTTTGGATCGAGCTAGTCGCGAAGTTGGGGAGACGGACTTGGTGGCCATCTTGAGTGAGGCGGAGAGCTCGGAGCTTAATGCTGCCGTGGAACGCGCAGTATATCAGGTACGAAGTATCTGCAAAATATAATCAAATTTATATACAAATAATTTCTCACCTTGACTTTTTCTTTTCGCAGCAAACAGTCTTGGCTCGAGCTGCGAATATCTCCAACGAACGTGGGAACATTCGCCTTCGAGAGGAGAATGCAACTCTTCAACGAAATGTGACTATCTCCGAAGGTCGAGTGGCCCACATGGACAACATGGTTTCAACGGAGCGCAGGGCCAGACAAGGCTTGGAGGCTGCGAACAAGGAGCTCTAAGCAGAAAAAATTGTGCTTCGAGCAGAAATTGAAAAGATGCGGGCGGAGCATGCTACTGCGGGGGCCGAGCTTGTTAGGCTCCGAGAAGAAGCTAGCCAGCTACTGAATCACAAGAATTCTTGAACTACGGAAGCGGCTAGGCTCTCTGGAGTAATATAAGAGCTAACTTCGATGAAGGATGCGTTAATTGAAGATAAGCTGAAGTCTGAGAAGGTAGCTGCGGAGGTCATGGACCAATTGCTAGGCGTTCTGGAGTACTTCGGTACTACTGGGACGCTTCCTTCGGATGACAACATCTCCCTACTGCGCCGGTTGAAAAGGATTCAAGGAGTAGCGAAGAAAATGAAGACAGCAGGCATTCGTTACGGAGAAATCTCCGGACAAGTGGCAGCCGTTGGTCTACTTCGTTACTACGAAGATCTGGGTCGATCGATAGCTCCGAGCGCGGGAGAGGGTCCTATTACCTTTGATGACGACCAGCTTCTTACCCCCTCCGAAGGTGTGGCCGCTGCTTGGCAAGCCTTTCAAACTTCATGGAGAGCCGAAGGTCGCTCTGCGATTAAGGCCTGGATTGACGAAGGACAACGCCAAAAGCAGGCTCAGTTCCAAGCTTCGAGCAGTCAGCCCCCTCCAAACCCGCAGGTTTAGAATTACCTTAGGATCTTCAACTATGTAAAGCATTACGCTTATGTACATTTATGAATGAAGATTTGTTTATCATGTTTTTAGGCTTTGCCTCATATGGAAGATGTCGAAGTGTTAGATGTTAACGACGAACTTCGCTTATTATGGGCTACCTTTGATATCTTAAAACTTCACAAGCGTCCTCGATTTCTAGTTCCTCGAGATAGTTCCGGAGCAATTACGTCTGAAATAAGTAAACATATATTATCTTGTATTAAAGAAGAAGAAAAAGAAGTTAACTTGGAAACTTCGTCTTCTGAAGACATTATATGGTCCGAAGACGAAGATGAGGTTCAAGGTAAAAAGCCTGAAGAACTTGGAAGCTGGGAAAGAAGTCCCGAACGGCTTCGAACTTGGGCCGAGCTTCAACAAGAACAAAAGGACTTTAGAGCTTCGAAGGGAGGTAGGAGAGTTAAACGCAAAGTTGTTAGCACTGCCGGCACTGGAACTAGTCGTTCCAACCTTAGCTCTAGAGATCGAAGAGGTCTTTGATTCCTTCTTGGTATAGATACCAATTTTCCATGATGTAATCATATTTGCTTGAATAATAAATATCAATTTAAAATTGTCTCCCTATTTATTAGCCCCTCTTTGGGCGTGAGCAACTTCGAACTGTATTCAAAGATGGTTAGGCACAAAGAAAAACTTTAGGAGTACAATTTTGGGGGTTCGGAGCCCCTCAGTAATTTAAAGATCTTTTAAAATCTTATAAAATGTCTTCGACTATTTGTAGTCTGAAGAATGGTAACTTAGTACCTTCCGTTTTTTAAAAAGAAATCACTTGAGATAACTTTTCGGACACTTTAGTGTCTTAGATAATTTGTCACTTTGGACTTTCTTAACAGACATTCGGAGCTCATGGCTCAAACTCTGTTTTGTTTTGGCCTCCTTTGGCTCTTTTTTGCGAATTCTGTCAAACCGGTGGTTTGGAGTTCGCATTGGTCTCTTTGGACTCTTTTTACGGATGTCTACAAGCCGGTGGCTTGGACTCCGCATGATTTGGTCTCCTTGGACTCTTTTTACGGATGTCTACCAGCCGATGGCTTGGACTCCGTATGATTTGGTCTCCTTGGACTCTTTTTACGGATGTCTACCAGCCGATGGCTTGGACTCCGTATGATGTGGTTTTGGGCTCTTTTACGGATGCCTACAAGCCGGTGGCTTGGACTCCGGATTATGTCAGCCCCCACGTTGGAAACTTCGAACCAATGGTTCAAAGCCCGAAAATATGATTCAAATTAATGACACTTCCCTCTCGGTCAACTCCACGGTTCCAGTGAGTCCACTCGGAAGCTGGAAGTTTATGAGGGGTAGGCACTATCTGAACCATATGCTTTATTAATTCAGAGGATGATTACAAATGATTACAAGGAGCCCTTATGCGAAGTATCGCTTTAGGTGCTCTGCATGCCAAGTATGCGCTAATTCTTCACCTTCCAAATTAGCTAATTTAAAAGAGCCAGGACGTCCTGAACGAACAATTAAGTATGGACCTTC
Organism: Zizania palustris; assembly: GCA_019279435.1. Taxonomy (NCBI): domain Eukaryota; kingdom Viridiplantae; phylum Streptophyta; class Magnoliopsida; order Poales; family Poaceae; genus Zizania; species Zizania palustris. The sequence continues at coordinate 48,666,031 of JAAALK010000080.1, forward strand.
CCATTTATTTCCTAATTTTCCTAGCGCTATGATGCTTCGTAAAACGAGATGACCCGGTCTAAGCTCATTGATCTTAACCTTCGGGTCAAACCAAGCCTTCGTCTGCTGATGATACTTTGATAAATTGGCTACAGCTCGAAGTCTTGTCTCCTCTGTTAAATCCAGCGAAGCTTGTCTTTCTCCTTCAATCTCCGGTTCGGTGCTGCGACGTGATCCTCCTTTGAGCTCCGTTGGAGTCATAGATTCATCTCCGAATAGTAATCTGAATGAAGTTAAACCTATGGACCTTGTTTGCATAGTCCGATTGGACCATAAAATCTTCGGAAGTTCTTCGGTCCACAGTCCTTTTGCTAATCCTACTATTCTTCAATTTAGCCCTGACAAAATATTTCCATTGGCTCTTTCTACAGCTCCATTAGACTGAGGATGCCTCACTGTAGCAAAACATAACTGAATGCCTAGATCTTCGTAGAACTTTCTGAAAGGTTCTGCATCGAACTGTGTTCCATTATCAATTGTGAGTTGTCTAGGCAGTCCGAACCGGCAAATGATACTTTTCCAAAAGAATTTATGTACATTGTTCGAAGTGATAGCTGTTAAGGGCTCTGCTTCTACCCACTTAGAAAAATATTCAATAGCTACCACTGTGAACTTTAAATTTCCTTTAGCTACTGGAAAGGGACCAATCAAATCCATACCCCATCTGGCCATGGGCCATACCGGAGCAATAACTTGAAGAGCTGTTGGTGGGCGATGACTCCGTCGACCCATCCACTGACATCCTTGGCATGTGCGGACTAAGTTCTCCGCATCTGCTACTATCGTAGGCCAATAAAGCCCCTGGCGAAGTGTTTTCCCTGCCAAAGCTCGAGGGGCCAGATGGCTACCGCAAAGCCCTTCATGAATATCTCGAAGAATATCTTGGCCTTCGATTTGGGATATACATCGGAGTAAAGGGGAACATACTCCGGCCTTATAAAATACCATTGATTATTTGATAATTCGTAGCCCTGAGTTTCAATCTTGAAAATTGTGGCTCTTCAAACGAATTTGCTCCTCCTTGCAAAAGTTCCATGATCGAATTTCTCCAATCTGTACTTGGAATGCAAAGAATCTCTGCGGAGGGAATTTGTGGCACCGAAGGTGTACTGAGCTCCTCATAAAAAGCTTCTTCTGGTATATCCATAGCTCCGGCTGCAGCTTTTGCTAAGATGTCCGCTTGCACATTTTCTGTTCTTGGTATACTCCAAATTGAAATACCCTTGAATTGTTCTTCGATCTTACAGATTTCTTCTAAGTACTTTGCAAGCTGTGGATGCCGAACTTGAAAGCTTTTATCTACGTGCCCTGCTACTATTTGAGAATCTGTCTTTATAACAACTCTTGTAGCCCCTAGAGCACGTGCTTTTCGAAGTCCCAGTAAAATCCCTTCATACTCCACTATATTATTGGTAGACTTAAAGTTGAGTCTTGCGGAGTACATTGCTCTTTGCCCTGAAGGCGAAATTAAAACTGCTCCAACACCTGCTCTGGATGCTTGGAAAGCCCCATCAGAGAAAACAGTCCAAATTCATTCACTTGACTTCTCCGGAACCCACGTTGCAGGGAGAGTCCATTCTGCTACAAAATCTGCTAAGACTTGCGATTTGATTGTTGTCCTTGCCAGAAAGGATATGCCGAAGGGTGCTAGTTCAACTGCCCACTTTCCAATTCTTCCAGTGGAATCTTTACTTCGGAGCGTATCTCCCAAAGGATACGAAGTTGGTACAATTACATTATGAGCTAAAAAATAATGTCTCAACTTCCTTGAAGCCATTATCAGAGCATAAGTGAACTTTTCGAGCTTGGAATACCTTGTCTTCGCTCCTGATAATGCTTCGGACACAAAATAAACTGGATTTTGTACCAACTTCCCATTGAAATCCATTTCTCTGACAAGGACTGCGCTGACAGTAGAGCCTGTAGCTGCAAGGTAAAGGAGTAGGGTTTCGTCCGCAGTAGGCACCGTAAGTGTAGCAAGATTACTGAGATACTCTTTAATATCTTCGAAGCTTTTCTAACACAACGGTGTCCATGCAAAATCTTCGGACCCTTTCAATGCTTTAAAGATGGGCAAACTTCTCTCCGCAGACCTTGCTAAAAATCTGCTAAGTGCTGCCAAACGACCAGTCAGCTTTTGCACTTGCTTTAAATTTTCTGGAGGAGCCATCTTCTGTAGGGCAGTTATTTGAGTAGGGCTAGCTTCAATCCCTCTGCTTGAAACTAAATACCCTAACAACTTCCCAACCTTCGCTCCGAAGATACATTTCTCGGGGTTAAGACGAATCCCACATGCCCGAAGGCTATTAAATGTTTCTGCTAAGTCTAGGCTATGTTGGTGCTTTAAAGCACTATTTATTACAATATCATCCATATAGGCCTCCACATTGCGACCTAATTGATGACCTAGAGCCTTAGCAACTAACCTCGAAAAAGTAGCTCCGACATTTCTTAAGCCAAAAGGCATTCTTACATAACAGAAGACTCCCGAGGGAGTTACGAAGCTTGTCTTGATCTCATCTTCGCGTTTCAACCATATTTGATGATAACCAGAGTACGCGTCAAGGAAGCTTAATAACTCCGAACCTGCGGTGGAGTCGACCAATTGATCAATTCGGGGCATGGGGTAGGGGTCATGAGGGCATGCTTTATTTAAGGATGTGAAATCAATGCACATGCGCCACTTCCCAGAGGATTTCTTCTTGACGAAGACCGGGTTGGCTAACCATTCTGTGTGAGCCACTTCTCTGATAATCCCAGCCTTCAACAATTTTTCAACTTCATCTTTTGCAAGAACAGCTCTTTCTGCAGACATTTTTCGGAGTCCTTGCCGAACAGGCCGGGCCTTCGGGTTTACAAGTAAACTATGTTCAATAATATCCCGATTGACTCTAGTGATGTCTTCGTCAGACCAAGCAAAGACATCTAAATTCTCCTCAACTACTTTTTCCAAGGAGGTGGCAACTTCTGGAGGTAAATCTTTACCAAATTGAAATGCATATTCTTTACCATCTTTAACAATAATCTTCGTTGCAATCTCTCCTTCAGGACTTGGTCTTGGGAAGGATTTCTTCGAAGATTCGGAAGGAGCAGAAAAACTTTCTTGATTATCTTGCACATTATTCACTTGTCTTGGATCAAGAGGGGGTCGTGACCATATTCTGCTCTTCGGGCGGTAGCTTGATCTCCGAAGATAGTGAGCACTCCCGCTTGTGTGGGCATCTTCATGCACAAGTAATTGTGGTGCGCCACAGCTCCGAACTGATTTAACATGCCTCTTCCGAAGATTACGTTGTAGGCATATGGAGCATCCACGACGTCGAAGAGTACTTCCTCTGTCCTGGCTAACAATCCTTCTCCGAAGGTAACTTCCAGGCCAATTTGGCCGAGTGCATCAAGCGGAGGTCCTGCGAAGCCTTGCAAAGGACGAGCCGCTGGAAGGAGGTGCTTTCTGGAGATGCATAAATGATCGAAGGCCAGAACAAAAATAATGTCTGCCAAACTCCATCCGTCAATTAGCACTCTTCGAACCTCAGTTCCTGCAATGTCGGCAGTAATGACAAGTGGATCTGCATGTGGAAATTTAATGCCAGCTGCATCCTCTGCATAAAAAGATATTGGCACATGGGACCATTCAGGCATAGCAGCTGCAGACGACGAAGTTCCAATGTGCCCCACTTCTCGGACATACTCTCTCTCCTCTGCCTTTTTGACATACTTCCGAGAGTACCTCCTCCGGAGATAGGGAGGACTACTCTTTTTCCTTGGTCTTGCCCCTCTTTTTGCTTCGGAGGTGGCATAATATTGACCACCGGAGGGCGTCTTGCAGCTTCGAAGTTTTCTATCCGCGCCACAGCCTGGACAGGCTCTGGACGCACTTCAGCTGGAACTCGGTCAGAAGTACCTCGACCCAAAGTTCTCTCTAGATATTCTCCTCTCAAGGCAAGTATAGCTTTGCACGCATCAGTTGTGTGACTTCGGTTTTCACCATGAATACAACAGAAAAGGGTCTGGCCCTTGCCAGCCAGTTTCCCTAGCGGCCTCCAGCTGCTGACCTTGTTTCCCGAAGGTTGTGGAGCTCTTTGGGCAAACTTATGCGGGGGTGCAATGTTCAGAACTTCTCAACGAGGATGCTTTTGCCCCCTTCTCCTATCATGCTGAACTTCGAAGATAGGTTCCCGCGGCTGTGCTGAAGTTTTCACTTCCAATTTTACTTCCTGCAGTATGGATGGAGAAGCTGCAATTCTCCGAAGCCAGCCCTCTTCTGACCTTGCATATTCTTCAAAATAGGACATCAGCTGAGAAAAAGAAGATATGCTTTTCCGGTGGAGTTTATCAAGGAGGCCTGGATGAATGACTCCTTCCCGAGCTGCATCAACTACTGAAGACATAGTTAACCCTCGGATCTGCGACTTCGTATGAGCGAAGTGCTTGAAGTATTGTCTTAATGTTTCTCCAGGGAGCTGCTTCACCTGGAAAAGACTTCCCGTCGACATTGGAGGCACGAAGGTGCCTTGGAAGTTACTCACGAACTTTTTCTTCAATTGCCCCCATGAACTGATTGATCCTGGTTTTAAAGACCAGAACCATCGCAAAGCTACTCCCTGAAGAGCTAGGGGGAAACATTTTGCCATGGTGTCCCGAACTCCTCGACTGGCTTCAATCGCCAGAGCGTAAGATCGGACAAATTCTCCAGGATCTTCATCTCCGGCATACTTGCAAATCTTCGAAGTCTTAAACTTTGGGTCGAAGCAAACTTTTGGCAGTTCAGGATGTAGCGGAGATTCAGTATCAAAGGAGGCGGTCTCCGAGGCTTCAGGATAGATAGGTTCGTCGTCTTTAGGCACTTCTGGAATAACTGGGATGGCTTGAGAGCGAAGCCTATTTGTAGCTTCTTGTCGCCATCTCGCTACTTCAGCTTGGAGACTGGCCATTTGAGCGGCCATATCACCAAGATTGTCTTCATCTCCTCCGGAAGGATCTTCTGGGTCTTGAGAACTGTAAGGATCAGTTCGGAGTGGAACTTGAGGTGGAAGAGGAACTCCGGGTGGTCGAAGTATAGATGGAGTTGGCGGAGGAACTCCGTATGCTCGAGGAATGGGAATCCCTTCTGGAGTTTGTGGAGGAAATGTCGAAGGTCCTCCGACCTCAACTGTGTCTGGAGATATCACTCCGGAGGTCCGAGGGGACCTCCGAACAGGGTTACCAGTTGCGCTCCACTTAGGAGGCATGGTGTAAGAAGTTGGTAGAGAACGAAGTTTCTTGGACTACGTTCCCCACGGACGGCGCCAACTGTTGGCGTAAAAGATTACGCTAACAGGTTTCTGAAGATTAGAAACTAACAAACGAAGTGTTTGCGAAGTAAACTATTCTAAGCCTCCGAAAGGATAATGACTTAGAATAATTCGAATGTGTGTATTGAATAACTTGTATTCGGTCTCAATTACAGGGTAAAACGGGGGTATTTATAGGCCCAAACATTAAGGAAAAGACCTTCTTACCCCTCTATTACAACCGACATAGTGGAAACTATTCGGTACCCTTAATAGGGCTAAAATGGTAAAAGACTAATCTAATGAGAAAGAAGATAAGTCTTCCATCTTAGCTGGCAAAGAAGTTCTCGGAAGAATCCAAGTTCGAAGATATACTCCGAACTGAAGCCTGTCATCATACTTCGAACTTGACATGATACATCTCCGAAATTATATGTTGAGAGGCTTCGTCTTTATCATCAGTCTTTATCTCGTCACTGCAATAACCCTAAAGATGGAATATTTTCCCCTAACAATAGCATTTTTCCCCTCTTACCCCTATAAAGCCTCTGGCATGTAGGGGGTATTTGGGTGTTTTCCTTTGGCCTGCATGCCTATAAAATCAGGGCCATGCCCTTGTAATGGTGACAGGCGGAGTAGAGGCAAAATTATGCCAAATCCACTATAAACTGGGCATAGGGTTATTATCCCTCTTGGGAGGCCAGAACCAATCTAAAAACCCTCCCTCCCTCCGTGAGAACCCTTCGAGGTTCATATCATGTATTCTACACCAACTCATAGAAACATTTTTGTAACTAACACAATTGTTACAATAGTTGGCGCCGTCCGTGGGGAACCTACTACTATAAGCTAGTGTCTCTGCCACCACTGGTGCCTTGAAGTACACCCTTTGACAAGGGGCTCCGGGTGCTTGTCGAATGCCTCGGGAGCCCTAGGGGCTATGAGGCAAGCTCCCTTCCGCTACGCGAAGCCACTCGGTCTCTGGACCCAGTCAAGTTCCCAAAGGTATGTACACAATCTGAAGTCTTGCTTTGTTTCACTAAAAACCGAAGCCTTGCTTCATTTTATTAAATGTTGAAGCCTTTCTTCGTTTTCTAAATGACAAAGCCTTGCTTCACTCTATCCAAAGCTAAAGCCTTGCTTCGTTTTATTGATTGTCGAAGCCTTGATTCACTTTATTAATAACTGAAGCTTTGCTATGTCCTTATTGAGACCCGAAGTCAAGGCCTCCTTCTATTAAGAATCAAGGTTACCGCTTTGTATTGATAAGGACCAAAGCATTGCTTCGTTCTATTTAAAACCAGATGTTGGGGGAATAAGTTTTCCCTTAAACAAGGGCCAAATGACGTTAGCTTCCATAGGCCTCCAGCCTGGAGCTTGACACTGTCGAAGCAGATCCCTTCCGCCGAAGTTATTTCTATGCAGCAATCAGTCCAAGCCTCCAGGCTCCCTTCGGAGTCCTCCGGAGCTAAGCCTCTGGGCTCCCTTCGGAGTTAGCCTCCGGGCTCCCTTTGGAGTCTTCTGGAGCCAACTTGTGGGCTCCCTTCGGAGTCCTCCAGAGTTAGCCTCCGGGCTCCATTTAGAGCCCTCCGGTGTCAAGCCTCTGGGCTTCCTTCGGGGTTCCCCAGAGCCAGCCTCCGGACCCCTCTGGTTCCCTCTCGAAGCTAAGTCTCAGGAAGTCCATTCGGAGTTTAGTTCGGAGCATACTTCGAAGTCCACCTCGAAGTGCCCTTCGAAGTCTTTGATGCAGGCTCCACCCAAAGAGCTCCGTCCGCTACCTCGAACCAGGAAAATATCTTAGCTCCGCTACAATGTAGAGCCACACCGGGGGCCCCTCCGCCCCTAGTATGTCATTTAGCTGCTCAGAAGTAACATTTATCTGACATGTCTGTAAAGCTGTAAAGCTATTTGTACAGTAGTCTAGTCTTTTTTCCCTTCTTTCCCCTATAAGGCCTATAACCTGTAGAGGGCATTTAGGTCTTTTCCTTTAGCATGTGTGCCTATAAAAGTAGGGCCATGCCCTTGTAATAGACAGATTCAGTAGAGGCAAATTATGCCAAATCCACTATAGATTCCTTCGAGGAGACCTAAACCAGTATAAATCTTTTCTTCCTCTGTGAGAACCCTTCGAGGTTCACTATATACACCATATACACACAAAACCTGTTGTAGCTAACGCAATTGCTACAACAGTTGGTGCCGTCCGTGGGGATCTTAGTCCTAAAAGCTAAGTTCTCTGCCGCTGCCTGTGTCTCAAAGTGCGCTTGAGGGGGGAGCTTGAGAGTTTTCTAGCTCCGCGCACCCTCCGGCAAGGGGCTTCAAGTGCAGGTCGAAGGCTTTTCTTGCCTTTCACCATCCCTCGCGCCTCAAAGCGCGCCCTCCGATAAGGGGCTTCGCTTCAGCGCTAAAGGCCTCCGACGCCCTAGGGGCTACGAGGCAAGCCTTTCACCCTCACCTTACGAGGTATGTACATAGTCTGAAGCCCCACTTCGTTGTGCAAATTTGCAATTATTTCAATAAATCATTGAAGTCGTACTTCGCCTTAAATAAACCGAAGTCGTACTTTTCCTTTAAAGCAAAACCCTGCTCCACTATTAAAATTCGAAGCCTTGCTTCACATTTAAAATTCGAAGCCTTGCTTCACATTTAAAAACTTGATGCCTTGCTTCACTTTATCAAAAACCCGGAGCCTTGCTTCGCTTTATTCGAAATTCGAAGCCTCTCTTTGCTTTACAAAATCCGGAGCACCCTGGCGAAGGCTACACAGCACCTCCAGGCCCATAGAAGTGGGCTTTAGGACTCCCTCGAGCGATGACTCGAGGTGTCTAGGACTTCCGAGCGATGGCTCGATGAGTCTGGGATTCCAGGCTCCATCCTGATGCGTACAAGGGTCGAAGGTGGCCCAGGGTTGAAGGTGGCCCGGAGTCGTAGGTGGCTCAACCCATCGCAGGTTCAGTGAATCCACACCAAATATCCTTTTCATTCATTATAGGATCAAGCTCAAGAAGCCTTGCTTCGCTATCTGAATGCGCACTAAAGCCTCGCTTCGTGTGACGTAATCTAATCTAAGATCAAAGCATACCGAAGTCATGTTTCACCTAAAATATAAGTGTGTTTTGGAGCCTTGCTCGTGCATATTATTCAAATCCAAGCGTGTTGAAGCATGCTTCGCTTAATTTGAGTATGCTGAAGCCTTGCTTCGCTTCAAATTAATGCGTTCGAAGCCCAAAAAGAGGCCTTCGCTTGACACGATATAAGCGTCCGAAGCCGCCAAAAAGGTGCACCTCTTCGCATTCTTAATTGCTCGCACCAGCAACGACTAAGTCCCTAGCTGCCACGTGCAAGGGGGACCTAAGTATGTATGTGAAATGTGCGAACGAAATGCGCAGTACGAGCGTGACAACCTAAACGTTCAAAACAATAAAATCATGCGAAGCATGCATACAAAGTATGCAAATACAACAAATCTCATTCATTGAATGATAATTGAGAAGTATGTTACAAATACACTTCGAAAACAAAATTATGAGTAGTTTGTATCTAAGCCTAGAAAAAAGCGAGCTCGAGGCCCTAACATGAGTTGTTTACAAGCCTACAACTAAGAATTACAAGAAGCCTAAGGAGGTCTACACCTTCGGAGGCAGAGGCTTTGACGTCGAAGCAGAGCTGGCGAGGCTTGTGCCCTGGCTCGGCGAAGGCGGAGGACCCGTTGGAGGTCGAGGACTGCTTCACAACCTTGGGCCTTCCAAGGTCCCTGAAGGCGGCAACACGCTCCGTGGACGTCTCAAGGTGGCACAACCAAGTGCTGGCCTCCAAAGGCCACCGGATTCGCCGAGGTTGCCGCCTCGAGGTGGTTGCACCCCGTGTCGTGAAGCATCTGCAACACTCCTTGGCCCACCACTAGGCTAGCCATCAGAGTGAAGCCCTTCATCGACGCCTCCGCCGTCGCAGTCGTAGTCCGCAGGAACTCAAGGCGGTCCCCGATTGGGTCTTGAGGGTTGAAGTCTGGGGCCTGGCACTCAGTCCCCAATTGCTCAAGGACTGTAGTCAAGCTCGAGGTGGCCTCGTCGACCCCTTAGACCACGAAGTTCTCCAGGCAGTGGCCTCCTCCAAAGCTCGAAGTGTCGCTCGAAGCTTGTTGGTTTCCGAGACCAAGACCTCCCTCGCCTTCTCGGCCTCGGCCCTCACCGCCTCTTCTGCTGCTTTGGCTCTCCTTCACTTCTTGGCCTCCTCCAAGAACTCACTGAGGAGCCATGCTGAATAGCGTGGGCCTCATGGCTCTAGAAGTGATGAGTCATTGTCAACGATAGTCAACGAGGACTGTAGAAGAGAGGAGATCTGCTGTTTCATGGGCCGCGTGTGACTCAGGTACACGGGCAGCGAGCGACTGTCGGGCAGAGGAGGCTGCGAAGTCGGGCTGGCCCAATCTGGGTGCATGGGCCAGAAGCAGTAGAAGACCCACTGGGCTGTTGACCAGGACTGACTCAGGTACACGGGCGGTGAGCGATTGCCGGGCTAAGAGAGCTGCGGGGTCGGGCCGGCCCAATCCGGGTACCTGGTGCAAAGCTGGTGAGTTTTATTCTTGAGGTGAAGGTCCTTCTGGTGCTTCTGTTCTTCACGAACTGAGTACTAGTTCTTGCTGTTGCAAGTAGTACTGCTTTACTGTAGCTACAGTGTTCTGCAGCAGCTTTTCACCTTCTATTGCCCAGCTTTTTGATCGAAGCTGACATTCTCTTTTACCTTTTTCTGAGTGTGTCTGGCGAAGCTCGGTTCTGTGCGAAGCCCCTTAACTCCGTGAGGCAGGCTCCGATCGAACATCTTTAAAGGCTTCGCTCAGACTTCGAACCTAAATCCTTGTGTCCTGTGTTGCTAGCTTCAAAGTATTTTCTAAACGAACAGCATCGCATACTTCGATCGACAGTGCGAAGGTACTCCGGCCCTAGCTGTTCGAAGTTCACACTTCGTTAAGTCTCGGAGTTGTCATCGAAGTTTGCCCTTCCACTTAGCTTCGCATTGATTTCTTGGTAGCCTGTCACCCTTCGCTTCTTTGTTCGGAGCTTGTTCTCTTCGAAGGTAAAGCTGTAGGCTTCGGACTTGTTTTTCTGTCACGTGACAGACTTCGCTTCCTTGTTCGAAGGTTGTCTGTTTGTGTGTTGTGTTCGAAGTTTTTGTGTTCGAAGGTTCAGCTTCAGAGCTTTCGGTTCTAAGTGTGTTCGAAGTTTTGTCTTCGAAGTGCATACTTCGAAGCAGGCTTCGGCACTGGTTTACTTCGCTCCGAAACTCGTAACTTGAAGTTGTGTTCGAAGTCTTGTCTTCGAAGTGCTTACTTCGAACCAAGCTCCGGCACTGTTTTTACTTCGCTCCGAAGTACACTTCGCTTCTTACCACTTCGAACTAGGCTAGACAGTGACACCTTCGGCACTTCGGACAGACTCCGTCATCAACCTCCGAAGCAGACCTCGACGTGCGAAGGGGGCTTCGCCAAGTTTCGAACAGGAGACAACTTTGGACAGTAACTTCTCTTTTCACTTTATACATACTTAGATCATTTCATTGAGAAGTATAGGCCTGTTACAAACTTGTTTATCTGCCTAGTTGCACCACTTTAGTTTTACACTGTTTATCATCAGATGCTTCTAGGTTAGAAACCTTTAGACTTAGGCCTTCTGTTTATTTTCTGCTGCGTAGTATTTTTGAGGTGCGTTGGGTATTGGGAACAGGCCATTGATTCGAAAGAATTTTTAAGGCGCCCATTCACCCCCCCTCTGGTCGCTACTTTCGGTCCTACAAGTGGTATCAGAGCGAGGTTAGGGTTTTTCCATACCTTAACCGGTTCTAAACCCCAGTAGTGACTATGACGTCTCCTGGCAAGGTCCCGTCCTTGGAAGCCTATGGCTATAATTATTGGAAGACTCGCATGCGAGCCTATCTCATGAGCCAGGGTTCGGACATATGGGACATTTGCGTTCACACCACACTTGTCATTTTGCCAGTTACTGAGCAAGGTACTGCTGGTATCATTGCTCAGCATCTGAGCAACAGTAAGGCTGTGAACATTTTATTTTCTGGTTTAGGTCCCACTGAATTTGAGCGAGTGAGTCATCTCTCCACTGCGAGAGAGATCTGGGCTACCCTCAAGGCACACCATGAGGGAACAGCACAGGTCAAGGCTCGGCTCTATCAGACCTACCGGCGTGAATATGAGAATTTCACACAGAAGCCGGGTGAATCTGTTGAGGCTTTGTTTGGTCGCTTTCAGTCGATCATTAACAAGCTTCGGGACAACAAGGCTGAGGGTGCTCAGTTAGTCTCAGATCACGAGCAGGCGCTCAAGGTTCTTCATACCTTGGACCCAAAGATCTGGGAGATCAAGGTATCATCTATCGTTGAGAGTACTTCATACGATACCTTGACCATTTCTGAGTTATTTAGCAAGCTAAAGGCCACTGAGGTAGATATCCAGTTGAGATCAAATCTCACTGGCTCTGGATCAAAATCCCTGGCCCTTGCTACACCTACTGTTGATCCCTCTGCTGTGAGCTGTGCTGGGTTCTCTTTGATGTCTATCACTGAGGACCAGCTTGAGTTATTGGGAGATAATGATTTGTGTCTCTTTAACAACCGGGTGCGTCGTGTCTATGATAAAAGAATGTTCAAAAGACACGGCACAAAATCCGGATGCTTTGAATGTGGTGATCTAGGACACTTCATCGCCGACTGCCCCAAGCGCAGTGGATACAAGAAGGGCACCGGCAGCAACTTCCACGACTCCGGCAAGCATGAGAGCCCCTTCTTCACGAAGGGCAAGCCGAAGACCCGGTTCTTCAAGAAGGCCCTGAAGGACTACCGGCGAGAGAACAAGAAGCGCGACAAGGCCTTCTTCGCCGAGATGGAGAAGAGCTACTCCAAGCAGTCCACGACTTCTTCCTCTTCATCGAGCTCAAGCGATGAGGAGATCGCCATCAGGAAGGGGAAGGACAAGGACGATCCGGCGGGCCTCTGCTTCATGGCTTTCGGAAACAAGCCGAAGAGCCGCTCACACCAGCGCCGAAGATCCCGCAAGAGCTTCTGCTCAATGGCTCTTGGGGATAGAGAAGAAAAGAGCTCCTCCGACGACTCCGACGACGACGATAGCAAGGTATCATCTTATGAGCGCGAAATTGTCGATTTACTTGAGAGCAATCGTCAGGAGTTGAAGTATCGGGAGAAACTGCTTAGGGGGGCTAAGAAAAGGATAGACGAGTTAGAGAGTGAGCTTGCCGTGGCCAACGGTAGGATTGAGAGTCTATCCTCTTCCCCTTGCTTGGGTGATAGCAGTGAGTGCCCGAAGTGTGAGGTGCTTCTGTGTGACCTGTCGACTTTGAAGTCCAGGTACACAGAAAGGGTTGATGAGAGGGACGCTTTGGCCACTGAGCTTGAAAGCGCTCAGCAGGAGCTGAAAAATGCTCAAGCCACTGTCGTCGCACCCTGTGTTGATTGCCCATCCCATCTAGCTACCTTAGCTGAGCTGAAATCCAAGGGCAATGAACATTTGGGTGATTTAGAGAGGTTGAGAGCTGAGCTTGCGCAGACTAGGCTAGAGCTTGAGACATTGTCAGTTCCACCCACTGTCTGTGAGAACTGCCTGTCTCTTAGAATGGAGCTGATTAAGCTAAAAGCCGGGAAGTCTGTCCAAAAAGAGAGTGAGTGTGAGACCTGCTTGTCTCAGGTGGAGGTTCTAGCTTCCTTGAGAGAGGAGCTAGCAGATTCTCAGAATGAGAACTTTTACCTCCGTTCTATCCTGAGTTGGATCAGCGCCAGAGAGCCACAGCTTGGCATGATGATCCAGCAGTTCAAGAGGCAGGATGGGTTTGGGGTAGGTTACACCTACACCAAGGCTGACTTTGAGAGTGCCATCAGCCGGGCAGTGGAGTGGAGTAAAATGACTCCAGAGCAGAGATATCCCAAGACTCACTCCACTGAGTCCTCCCAGGCTTGTCAGCCCAAGGATGGAGTGATTCATGAGCCACCTAAAGCTCCACCCAAGAAGCCTATCTGGGTTCCTAAGCCCAAACACCTCCACTCTTCTCTAGATTCTCTTCCTGGACCCTCTCAGCCCAAGAAGACCACCCCAAACACTACCAAGCCCAAGAGCCCCAAGCCTCAACCACATCCCAAGAAGTCTACCTATCATTGTGAGTATTGTCAGAGAGACGGGCATCTTGCGAAGTTTTGCTTCAGGAGGAAGCGGGTTGAGAGAGCAGAGAGGGCTCGTAGTGATCAGGTGCAGTTCTACCAGCAGGGTGGTAGACTGCGTGTTCCTCGGCGCGGTGAGAGGCTGGAGGCCAGGCCGCGTCGTGTAGGTGGTGGTAGAGGAGACGGCTTTCTTGCCCATGCTCCAGTTGGTGGTGTTCGTTTCGGCAGAGTTCCAGACCGTGTTGGCTACGGTTCTGGACCTCGTGGCCGCAGGGTTAGGAAGGACCGTGGACCGCGCTTTGAGCCGCGTTTTGGTCCAAACTCTTTTGATGGTTTTCGCTTTCCATCTTTTGAGCAGATGGCTCGACACTGGTTTAGCTCTTTTGCTAAACCTGGTGCCGGACCATTTGCTCCCACTTACAGACATTGATTGTGCAGGACCGGGGACTGGAGGATGTTTGGATCATGGACTCAGGATGCTCTCGCCACATGACGGGACATCGCAGATGGTTCTCCAGTCTCACTCCCCCGAGCTCCAAAGAATATATCACGTTCGGGAACAGCGGTCAAGGGAAAGTAAGTGGCATAGGCTCAATCAGCATTTCAGACCATTTCTCTTTAAAGAATGTTGCTTTGGTTAAAAATCTGAACTTTAATTTAATCTCTGTTTCGCAACTTCTTGAGGATGGTTTGGAAGTGCGTTTTAAGAAGGGCAATTCTTCTGTGGTTGATTTTAGAGGGTCTTTGGTTTGTCAGATTTTACCCTTCGGTAAAGTTTTTCGTATTGACTTCTCTAGTTCTTTTGGCCCTTCTCGCTGTTTGATTGCTGGATCTTCTTCTGAGCTCTGGAAGTGGCATAGGAGGTTAGGTCATTTGAGTTTTGATCTGCTAGTCAGGTTAAGCTCTATGGACCTCATCCGAGGATTGCCCAAGCTTAAAATGGAGAAGGATCTAGTTTGTCATCCCTGTCGTCATGGGAAAATGGTTGCCGCTTCTCACTCACCTGTGACTCAGGTGATGACTTCGTATCCAGGCGAGCTTTTACATTTGGACACTGTAGGTCCAGCTCGGGTACGCTCAGTCGGTGGGAAATGGTATGCACTTGTAATTGTTGACGACTTTTCTCGCTTCTCGTGGGTTTTCTTTTTGGAGTCTAAGGATGAAACTTTTCAATTTGTCCATGACCTGATTTTGAAGCTGAAAAATGAGAACAATGGCCGGATGCGAGCAATTCGCTCCGACAATGGCTCTGAGTTCAAGAACTCTCAGTTCGTCAGCTTCTGTGGTGATCAGGGTCTAGACCATCAGTTTTCTTCTCCTTACACTCCCCCACAGAACGGCGTTGTGGAACGAAAGAACCGCACGCTAGTTGAGATGGCCAGGACGATGCTCGATGAGCACAGGACTCCTAGGCGTTTTTGGGATGAAGCCATGAACACAGCTTGCTATCTGGCCAACCGCATTTTTCTTCGAGCTTACATTGGTAAGACATCTTATGAGTTGCGGTTTGGCAGACAGCCCAAGGTGAGCCACTTGCGAGCGTTTGGCTGCAAGTGCTTTGTGCTCAAGAAGGGAGGGCATTTGGACAAATTTGAGTCTCGTTGCTGGGATGGTGTTTTTCTTGGTTATGCATTGCATTCTCGAGGCTTCCGTGTTTGGAATCTCGAATCCCAGCTGCTTGTCGAGACGTGTGAGGTTTCATTTGATGAGTCCTTGCCTTCGTTGACTCCTTCTTTTGAGCTTTCTGGTGATGATGAGCTCGGAGAGTCCATCTTCGAGGAAGATGAGAATACTCCAGCTGCTGTTGAGGGCGGGCCTTCTGCATCCCCCGCAGAGCCCACACCTTCTGTGACTTCGACTGATGATGAGGGCGGACCTCTGATCACTTCTTCCACTTCGATCGAGCCCCCTCAGTCGAGTCCAGAGGTGCCAGCTGCTGACTCCGGTGAGGTGACTTCAGATCACCAGGGAACCCGAGCAGTTCAACGTGACCACCCCTCAGAGCTCATCATTGGTGATTTGACTGAGAGGACTTTGCGTTCTTCTGCCTCTCTCGCTGTGTTTGCTGAATCTGCTTTTGTTGCATCCTTTGAGCCCAGAGATGTTAATCATGCTATTTCTGATTCTAATTGGATTAATGCTATGCAAGAAGAGCTTGAGAATTTTGTCCGCAATCGGGTTTGGACATTAGTTGAGCCGCCACCTGGATGCAACCCCATAGGCACCAAGTGGGTATTCAAGAACAAACAAGGTGAAGATGGGGTTGTGGTGCGCAACAAGGCTCGACTAGTTGCCCAGGGTTTTTGCCAGAAGGAAGGTATTGACTTTGAAGAAACCTTCGCTCCTGTGGCCCGACTTGAGTCCATACGTATTCTTTTAGCTTTTGCCGTTTCGAAAGGTTTTAAGCTTTTTCAAATGGACGTTAAGAGTGCTTTTCTGAACGGGTTCATAGAGGAGGAGGTATATGTTAGGCAACCCCCCGGTTTTGAGAACCCTAAGTTCCCTCGACATGTTTTTAAGTTGCATAAGGCTTTATACGGGTTGAAGCAAGCCCCCAGGGCTTGGTATGACCGGTTAAAGCAATTTTTGTTGGGGAAGGGCTTTGTGATGGGTTCTGTGGACAAAACTCTTTTCTTGCTCAGAGATGCTTCAGATTTTTTAGTTGCTCAGATTTACGTGGACGATATTATCTTTGGCGGTACTACTGATTTTCTTGTGTCCAAGTTTTCTGAGCAGATGCACAGTGAATTTGAGATGAGCCTCATGGGTGAGCTTAAGTACTTTTTAGGGCTCCAGATCAAGCAGACCAAGGACGGCACCTTCATCCACCAAGGTAAGTATACTCGTGACATGCTTAAGAAATTTGACTTTGGT
Organism: Zizania palustris; assembly: GCA_019279435.1. Lineage (NCBI taxonomy): Eukaryota > Viridiplantae > Streptophyta > Magnoliopsida > Poales > Poaceae > Zizania > Zizania palustris. The sequence goes on from JAAALK010000080.1 coordinate 48,682,392, forward strand.
GGTGAATTGAAGCCGCAGATGACCCCGATGGGTACTTCTGGGGGTCTGGACAAGGACGAGAGCGGTGTCAAGGTCAATGAAAGGGAATTTCGAGGGATGATCGGTTCGCTGTTGTACTTAACGGCAACAAGACCGGACATACAGTTCGCCGTAGGACTTTGCGCGCATTTTCAGTCTTCACCACGCGCGTCTCACCGGCAGGCTGTCAAGCGCATTTTCAGGTATCTCACCTATGCGCCTGATCTTGGTCTTTATTATTCAGCATCATCATCACTTGATTTATCTGGCTTTTCAGACGCCGACTTTGGTGGGTGCCGGTTGGATCGCAAGTCGACTTCCGGTACTTGCCAGTTTCTTGGTTCTTCCCTTGTATCTTGGTCTTCTCGAAAGCAATCTGGAGTTGCTCTTTCGACCACAGAGGCTGAGTACGTAGCTGCTGCTAGCTGCTGCTCACAGTTGGTTTGGATGATTTCCACTCTACGAGACTTTGGGTTGTTCTTTCCTACCAGGGTTCCATTGTTTTGCGACAGCACTAGTGCTATTAGTGTAGGGAAAAACCCATGTCTCCATTCAAAAACCAAACATATTGATGTGCGCTTTCATTTCTTGCGGGATCAATATGAGAAAGGTGTCATTGACCTTATTCATGTTGATACCCATCATCAGTTGGCTGACATTTTCACCAAACCCCTAGATCAGTCTACTTTTGAGCGTTTACGAGGGGATTTGGGTGTTGTGTATCCTTTCTAGGATATTTTGCGTCAGTTTTCTTTCTTCTTTACTCTTTTCTTGAGTCTTCTTCTGTGTGTGTTCATATCATACATATTCACGTATCACACTTTAGAGATGCTTCTGTTATATGATTGAACTACTTTACTTATTCTAGCGGGTACATGCTTTTGATTACATGTCGATGATCATGCTTTGATTCAGTTCACTTGATATCTGTCATATGCATGGCTTTTACGCTTTCAACTTGAAAAATGATCACCATTGCTTCTGGTAACTAGCTTGTGTAGGCTGAGTGTTTTTGCTATTTGTTACATGCCTTGTAGCTAGTTCATCACATAGATGCAGATATGCAACATGGACATTTTTATGCTTTAACATGGAAAATGTGCTATAAAAATGATAAAAATCAAAAATGAATGAAAATTCCATGCCTTTCTATGCTTAAGTTGAAAAGATCCAAGTGGGTTTGCTGTGTCGCATTATATTGTTCTGGACTGCTTACCATAGCACTTTGGTATGAACTAGGACAATGTAGTGTATGCCAAGACCAATGTCTTAAGCTTCTGATGGCTCAGTTCTGGCCTAGGCTTGACTTGGTCGGTTAGCATTAGGTTTGACATGCAAATAACCCTTGGCACAAATGACAAAGGAAAATGAAAAAGCCTGAACTTTCAAAGGATAACAAGTTTGCTGAAACACTTTGTTTTGAACAATGCTTATCTTGGTAGATATCAGTTAGCTTCTGCATCTCATGCTTTACCTTGCTTGTTTACTAGAAAATGTGGTGATGCTTTTATTTGCAAAAAAACTGAAAAATGCGTGCTAAATGACTTTCTTTAGATATCATCTGTTGCACTGATCATGCCATATGTCTTAGACAGTATCTCTTTTGCTATACTTGCTAGATACTGTATTTGCAGTCAATCATATCTGAGAAGCATGCTTTCTACACTCCACCTGCACCCCAGTTGCATTCACTGCATATTTTGAGGGGGAGTTACTTTTCAGGGGGAGTCTGTGTCTCTTTTGAGTGCTTGATGAGTTCTCTTGTCAACAAGGGGGAGAAAATTTGGGATCAGAGTTTAAGGGGGAGTTCTTACTCTGTTGATATCCTTGTTGTTCTGAAATCGCACTCATTTTGAGCTTTTGTGTTTTGGTTAACCATAATGACCGTTTCTTGCTTTTGGTTGGCTGTTGGTCATTAGGGTTAAACTTTTACCTTATTCTTCTTCTTCTTCTTTGTTTTCTTGTATTTTGTTTTCGTGTTTCCACATTTGTTCGCAGATGCTCAAGAGCTGAAGAAGAGGAGTGTTGACAATGCACTCATCAAGGGGGAGATTGAGGAGCCATGCTGAATAGCGTGGGCCTCATGGCTCTAGAAGTGATGAGTCATTGTCAATGATAGTCAACGAGGAGTGTAGAAGAGAGGAGATCTGCTGTTTCATGGGCCGCGTGTGACTCAGGTACACGGGCAGCGAGCGACTGTCGGGCAGAGGAGGCTGCGAAGTCGGGCTGGCCCAATCCGGGTGCATGGGCCAGAAGCAGTAGAAGACCCACTGGGCTGTTGACCAGGACTGACTCAGGTACACGGGCGGTGAGCGATTGCCGGGCTGAGAGAGCTGCGGGGTCGGGCCGGCCCAATCCGGGTACCTGGTGCAAAGCTGGTGAGTTTTATTCTTGAGGTGAAGGTCCTTCTGGTGCTTCTGTTCTTCACGAACTGAGTACTAGTTCTTGCTGTTGCAAGTAGTACTGCTTTACTGTAGCTACAGTGTTCTGCAGCAGCTTTTCACCTTCTATTGCCCAGCTTTTTGATCGAAGCTGACATTCTCTTTTACCTTTTTCTGAGTGTGTCTGGCGAAGCTCGGTTTTGTGCGAAGCCCCTTAACTCCGTGAGGCAGGCTCCGATCGAACATCTTTAAAGGCTTCGCTCAGACTTCGAACCTAAATCCTTGTGTCCTGTGTTGCTAGCTTCAAAGTATTTTCTAAACGGACAGCATCGCATACTTCGATCGACAGTGCGAAGGTACTCCGGCCCTAGCTGTTCGAAGTTCACACTTCGTTAAGTCTCGAAGTTGTCATCGAAGTTTGCCCTTCCACTTAGCTTCGCATTGATTTCTTGGTAGCCTGTCACCCTTCGCTTCTTTGTTTGGAGCTTGTTCTCTTCGAAGGTAAAGCTGTAGGCTTCGGACTTGTTTTTCTGTCACCTGACAGACTTCGCTTCCTTGTTCGAAGGTTGTCTGTTTGTGTGTTGTGTTCGAAGTTTTTGTGTTCGAAGGTTCAGCTTCAGAGCTTTCGGTTCTAAGTGTGTTCGAAGTTTTGTCTTCGAAGTGCATACTTCGAAGCAGGCTTCGGCACTGGTTTACTTCGCTCCGAAACTCGTAACTTGAAGTTGTGTTCGAAGTCTTGTCTTCGAAGTGCTTACTTCGAACCAAGCTCCGGCACTGTTTTTACTTCGCTCCGAAGTACACTTCGCTTCTTACCACTTCGAACTAGGCTAGACAGTGACACCTTCGGCACTTCGGACAGACTCCGTCATCAACCTCCGAAGCAGACCTCGACGTGCGAAGGGGGCTTCGCCAAGTTTCGAACAGGAGACAACTTTGGACAGTAACTTCTCTTTTCACTTTATACATACTTAGATCATTTCATTGAGAAGTATAGGCCTGTTACAAACTTGTTTATCTGCCTAGTTGCACCACTTTAGTTTTACACTGTTTATCATCAGATGCTTCTAGGTTAGAAACCTTTAGACTTAGGCCTTCTGTTTATTTTCTGCTGCGTAGTATTTTTGAGGTGCGTTGGGTATTGGGAACAGGCCATTGATTCGAAAGAATTTTAAGGCGCCCATTCACCCCCCCTCTGGTCGCTACTTTCGGTCCTACACTCACGCCGAAGGGTGTCCCTCTGCTCCACCAGGTCAGCCATCCGATGGTCCGTAGAGGTTGCTGCTGCAGCATTCAGGGCGAAGTCCTAAAAAGATTCAAGAAAATCCTAAGTGTTGAGTAAAAAGCAAGAACGACTCGAAGACCGTGTGGAACTTCGCTCACCTGGACGATGGCTTCGTGCGCATTCGCAAAGAGGTCGAAGGGGCTCGAGCGGCTGACTTTAGCCACCAAGCCCCCTTCCCTTGCAGCGACACAACCTTCGTGAACACGTGAATGGTTGCCTCGGTCACGGGCCCCCTCGGATGTAGAGGCCAGACCATCTCCGTCATGCCCTCCTCTGGTGCGGACTCCCACGGAGCCGGGCTCCGGTCCACCACCTTGACATTCTCTTCGGTCTCATCCCAAAGGTTCCCTTCGCCGCAGCCGTCCACCCCAACCTCTTTAGACGAAGTGCTCTCAGAGCCCGATCTGCTGCTGTTGTCGCTGTTGTTGCTCCCGCTGCTGCTGGAGGCCTCCATGAGCTTCGACACGATGGGCCTCACACCGGCATCAACATATGCAAAAAGTACAAGTCAATATTCATATATGAAATGAGAAAAGTGATTAAGTGTTTACCTTCGTCGGAGGAGATGTCTTCGAAGAAGGGGGGTGCGATGTGTGCTCCCTAGTCCCTTCACTACGCGGGCGAAGCCCCAGTGCCCGAAGGGGTCACTGTTGCGGTCTCCACCGCCACCACTTTGGTAGCTGTCGTCGGAGCACCTGCTGGCTCCGCTCTAGCACCAAGGCTCGTGGCCGTTGGCTCCTCCACAGCAGGGGCTTCATCCGCTGGGAGCTCTGAGTGAACCCTCGAGGCTTCGGGTTCATCGTCCACCCTCTTCCTCCTGGTGCCGCTCGCCGAGGGTGTTGGGTTTGCGATGTCTGGCAGAGCTTGGACCCCCTCGACACCGAGCTAGGTCCACACTCTGTTCCAGCATTCCCAAGTCCCCACCAGAGCGAGCCACTAAGCTTGCTCCTCAGGCGTCGGAGCCCCAACGACGCGCTCTGCCGCTATGATTGCCTCCTCCGGAGGCCTTACTTCACGAGCAGCTTCATTAAAGTTTTAAGTTAGTACAAGTTGTTTCAGTGAAGTACAGAGATGAAGAAATCAAAGTCTTACCAAGGCGCTCCGTCGACACCTTGCTTGGGCCCTCCGAGTCCGAAGGTTGAAAGAGACCCTCCACAAGAGAAGGATCCTTGACCGTAGGACGTCGGGGCTTGTCTTTACCTTGTGTTGGCGTAAAAGATTACGCTAACAGGTTTCTGTAGATTAGAAACTAACAAACGGAGTGTTTGCGAAATGAACTGTTCTAAGCCTCCGAAAGGATAATAACTTAGAATAGTTCGAATGTGTGTATTGAATAACTTGTATTCGGTCCCTATTACAGGGTGAAATGGGGGGTATTTATAGGCCCAAATATTAAGGAAAAGACCTATTTACCTCTCTATTACAACCGACATAGTGGAAACTATTCGGTACCCTTGATAGGGCTAAAATGGTAAAAGACAAATTTAATAATATAAAAGATAAATCTTCCATCTTAGCTGGCAATAAAGATCTCGAAAAGCCTTAGTTCGAAGATGTACTCCGAACCAATGCCTATCTTCGTACTTCGAGCCTGATTCAGGGTATCTTCGAAGAGGGACGTCTGGAAACATTTGAATCCACTATCTGCTTTTACGCGGTTGCGGCAATAACCCCGAAGATGGGATATTTTCCCCCAACAGTAGCGCCTCGAATACGCTTCTCCGTTTAACCTGTAATGTTAGGAGAGCAGTATACGGAAGGAAAAAATAACCAAGCATAGGGGTTATTAGATTTTAATTTATCTCCGAAATGTACGAAGATATAAACTTCAAGTCAATCTTAGAATAATTACTTTCGAACTATCTTAGAACTAACTCAAGGAATCCGAAAGCCTTTTAGACTTAGAATAAATAGCCGTTAGTTTCCTTCTTCTAACAGAAACTGTAGAATGCGTTAATTTTGGAGAAAAGTAACGGCAGGAATGCGAAACGGCATGGACTAACGGTAAAAATGTGAAGTCTAGGCTATAAATAGAGGGCCTAGAACAATCCTATTTACCTTTTCACCGTTCTATCGCAAACAAACACCTTCTGAGCCCTTTGAGTTCTTCGAGCCCTAGCCTCCATTTTCCCCAAAGTAACCCAGCGACTGGAATGGTGAAGACCAAGGGTTCTGGAGTCCCGTTGACCTTGGCTCGGCAGCAGGCGGCTGCAGCAGCAGCGGCTGCGGCGTTGGCGACGGCGCCTCCAGCATCTGCAACGACATCCATGGCGGCAGGAGGGAGAAATCTCCAAAATGTTGATGATCAAAGCCTTTGCCCGCCATCAACGAAGTACCTGGATCAATCTTTTCAATTGGGATCTTCTACCTGCAAGAGGGAATCGCTGGCAATCGCAGTAGAAGGGAAGATTAGCACCGGAGTTATGATCCGCAAGCCCGGAAAAGAACTCATCCCGTCACCAAGACCCGGAGAAGTGGTCGTCTTCGAAGCCTTCTTCGAAGCCGGCTTGGGCCTTCCCGCAGTGGACTTCTTGGCGGAGGTACTTGACTTATTTCACGTCACCCTTCCTCAACTATCTCCGAACGCAGTAGCTCGTCTGGCTATCTTCGAATGGGCGTTGAGAGCCGAAGGTTGTGAGGGGAGGGCAGAGATCTTCGCTGCGCTACATAGAGCTTCATGCCAGCCAAAAACCTTCGTAGGTCCCGGAGGTGAAAAAGTAGTGGTAGCCTTCGGAAGCATCAATTTTAGGCTTCGGGACGAATATGCCCTTCAATTTCCTGCTAAGGCCATCAATGCTAGATGGTATACTGACTGGGTCATGAGGTGGTTTTATGCCGAAGTTGGGGTGAGCAATCCTCTGGCCGGACCTTTGAAAGAGATTCAATTCCAGAAAGAAGCCCTAGTGCAACCAGGCCAAGGTCAGCTCGAAGCTCGCCTCAACCTACTTCATAGGATCAGCCGAAGGTTGAGCATGCGAGACTTAGCCGAAGAGTTCCTCGGGTTACAAATCTCTCCACTAATGGCCAACTGGCCTATCATCTTCGAAGAGGATTCAGAAGGCGGTCTCCGAAAAATCACTTTGACTTCGAGCCCTGCAAGTAACTTCGAAGACAACATATATTATGCATATTCATTCGAAGAAAAACTAACTTGATTCATTTTTTAGCTTCTTCAGCCCATGTTACTTCGGAACAAATTGTAAGGGCTTCGGAGAAGATTTTGGGCGCTCCAACTCCGACCGAAAAAGAATGGAGAATCAAGTTGGTCGGGAGTTGGGATAGATTTAACAGAGTATGGGGAATGCTGGAAATCACTCTGCCCCCTCTGATGGATTGGGTGCCTTCAGAGAAAGGACCCAAAAAGAGGAAAGCCGAAGCTGGGACTTCGAGCTCTGCAAAGACTCCGGTGAAGAAGGTGGCTCGGAAGCCAAAAAATCTTGCACCTTCGAATCCTGCACCTTCGAGCTCAAGGGCTTCAGTCTCTGACTCCCAAGAGGATGAAGGGAGATTGCTTGTGCGTCTAATAGAAGAAGATGAAACTCAAAGGACTGCACAAGCCGAAATACCTGCGGACGTGCCGGAGTCTCGAGATAATCTTGAGCAACCAAGGACTTCGGCCGTTCAGGAAGATATATCTCAGGACGAAGTTCCTGTGAATGAGAGTGGGGTCGAAGTTGCTATGGCTTCGATTCCCGAAGAGGCAACAAGGACTGCTCAGGACGATGCTCCTGGAGTCGAAGACTTAACGGCTGATTCGGATGAAGATCTAGCCTTCGATCCGTCGAACAGTCCGATGATGACTCCTCTGCAAAATGTCGAAGGTAGACTTCGAATAATTCTTTCATGCTTATTTTGTGTATTTATACAATGTATAATACTTTATATATATTTTTTTACAGAGTCCACTCCTGTGGAAGAGGTCCGCCAGGAAGAAATAATTCCTGGACCTTCGACGACTTCGGAGCCAACCCAGAGAGCTACTCAAATGGGACCTGGAAGAGGCAAAAGACATATAGAACCCCTCCCTGCTGCGAGTTCCGGATAAACTCCGTCTGATTCAACAGACGAGAGCCAATCTTCCGGGGAGGGCCAGTCTCCAGAGGCTCCGAAGACCACACGCCAACGCTCCGGTCCTACGCTGGACGAAGATGACCAACAGGCAATAAGTATGCTCCCCCTGCTAGCTCCTTTCTTAGGGCAAACAACTGGTCTTCAGACTTTGCTCGAACCTTTGGATCGAGCTAGCCGTGACATAGGGGAGACCAACTTAGTGGCCATTATGAGCAAGGCGGAGAGGACGAAGCTTAATGCCGCTATAGAACGTGCAGCCTACCAGGTATGAAGCACTTGCGAAATAACATAGAATTCATCTACGAATAAATATTTACCTTAGTTTTTTATTTTTGCAGCAAACTGTCTTGGCCCGAGCTGCGAATATATGTAATGATGAAGAAATCGCTCGTCTTCGGGAGGAAAATAACGTCCTTCAAAGGAATCTTAGCATCTCCGAAAGCCGAGTGGCTCAGATGGACAATATAGTGTCAACAGAGCGAAGGGCCAGACAAGGTTTGGAGGCTGCGAATAAAGAGCTCGAAGCAGAGAGAATTGTGCTTCGAGCAGAAGTTGAAAAATTGTTGGCGGAGCACGCTACTGCAGGGTCCGAGCTTGTCAGACTCCAAGAGGAAGCTAGCCAGCTGTTAAACCAAAAGAATATTTTGACCACTGAAAATGCTAGACTTTCCGGGGTTATGCGAGAAGTCACTTCGACGAAGGACGCGCTGAACGAAGATAAGCTGAAGTCCGAGAAGGTGGCTGTGGAAGTTATGAATCAGTTGCTAGGTGTCCTGGAGTACTTTGGTACTACTGGAATACTTCCTTCTGATGATAACATCACTCTTCTGCGCCGGTTGAAAAGGATCCAAGGAGTGACGAAGCAGATGAAGACAGCGGGCATTAGATACGGAGAACTCTCCGGACAAGTGGCTGCTGTCGGCCTACTTCGCTACTACGAAGATCTGGGCCGATCGATAACTCCGGACGCAGGAGGGGGCCCAATTACCTTTGACGACGAGCGACTTCTGACTCCTTCCGAAGGCGTCGCTGCTGCCTGGCGAGCCTTCCAAACTTCATGGAGAGCCGAAGGTCGTTCCGCGATCAAGGCTTGTATCGACGAGGGCCAACGCCAGAAGCAAGTTCGGACCCAAGCTTCAAGCAGTCAGCCTCCTCCGAACCCGCAGGTTCAGAAATACCTTAGGATTTTTGGCCATGTAAAGATTTATGCTTATGAACATTTATCAATGAAAATTTGTTTGTTATATTTTTAGGCTTTGCCTCATACGGAAGAGATCGAAGTGTTAGAACTTAACGACGAAGTTCGCTCATTATGGACCACCTTCGATCTTCTAAAAGCTTATAAACATCCTCGATTTCTAATTCCTCGAGATAGCTCCGGTGTAATTGCACCCGAAGTAATCAAAGATATACTGTCTTATATTAAAGAGGAAGAAAAAGAGGTTAACTTAAACACTTCGTCTTCTGAAGACGCTATATGGTCTGAAGACGAAGATGAAGTCCGAAATAAAAAACCTGAAGAACTTGGAAGCTGGGAAAGGAGCCCCGAACGGCTTCGAACTTGGGCCGAGCTTCAACAAGAACAGATGGATTTTAGAGCTTCGAAGGGGGCAAAAGAGTTAAACGCAAAGTTGTTAGAACTTCCGGCGCTGGAACTAGTCGTTCCAACCCTAGCTCTAGAGACCGAAGAGGCCTTCGATTTCTTCTTGGTATAGATACCAATTTTTCATGATGTAATCTGTAAACACATTCGTTTGAGTAATGAATACCGATTTAAAATTGTCTCCATATTTACTAGCCCCTCTTTGGGTATAAGCAACTTCGAACTGTATTCAAAGATGGTTATGCGCAAAGAATGAACTTCGGAGTAAAATTTTTTGGGGGTTCGGAGCCCCTTTGCAATTTAAAGATTTTTTTAAAAATCTTATAAAATGTCTTCGACTATTTGTAGTCTGAAGAATGGAAACTGAGTACCCTTGTTTTTTGAAAGAAATCACTTGAGATAACTTTCAAGATACCTTAGTATCTTAGATAATTTGTCTCTTTGGACTATGCTAACAGAGATTCGAAGCTCATGGCTCAAACTCTGTTTTGCTTTAGCCACCTTCAGCTCATTTTTGCGATCTCTGTTGAACCAATGGTTCGGAGTTTGCAATGGTCTCTTTGGACTCTTTTTACGGATGTCTACCAGCCAATGGCTTGGACTTCGTATATTTTGGCCACCTTCGGCTCTTTTTGCGGAAGTCTACCAGCCAATGGCTTGGACTTCGCAGGTTTTGGCCACCTTCAGCTCTTTTTACGGAAGTCTACCAGCCAATGGCTTGGACTCCGCATGATGTGGTTTTGGGCTCTTTTACGGATGCCTACAAGCTGGTGGCTTGGACTCCGGATTATGTCAGCCCCCACGTCGGAAGCTTCGAACCAATGGTTCGAAGTCTGAAAATACGATTCAGCTTCATGACACTTCCCTCTCGGTCGACCCCGCGGTTCCAGTGCGTCCACTCGGAAGATGGAAGTCTATGAGGGGAAGGCATTATCTGGACCATATGCTTTATTAATTCAGAAGATGATTACAAGTGAATTACAAGGAGCCCTTATGCGAAGTATCGCTTTAGGTGCTCCGCATGCCAAGTATGTGCCAACTCTTCACCTTCTAAATTAACTAACTTAAAAGAGCCAGGGTGTCCTGAACGAACAATTAGGTATGGACCTTCCCATTTATTTCCTAACTTCCCTGGCGCTATAATGCTTCGTAGAACAAGATGACCCGGTCTTAGTTCATTGAGTTTAACCTTCGGGTCAAACCAAGCCTTCGTCTGCTGATGATACTTTGATAAGTTTGCCACAGCTCGAAGTCTTGTTTCTTCTGATAAATCTAGCGAAGCTTGTCTTTCTTCTTCAATCTCCGGTTCGGTGCTGCGAAATGATCCTCCTTTGAGCTCCGTTGGAGTCATAGCTTCATCTCCGAATAGTAGTCTGAATGGAGTAAAACCTGTGGACCTTGTTTGCGTAGTCCGAATGGACCACAAAATCTTCGGAAGCTCTTCGGTCCACAGTCCCTTTGCTAATCCTACTATCCTTCGATTTAGCCCTGACAAAATATTTCCATTGCCTCGTTCTACGGCTCCATTAGACTGAGGATGCCTCACTGCAGCAAAACATAACTGAATGCCTAGATCTTCGCAAAACTTCCTGAAAGGTTCTGCATCGAACTGTGTTCCATTATCAACTGTGAGTTGTCTAGGCACTCCGAACCGGCAAATGATATTCTTCTAGAAGAATTTCTGTACATTGTTCGAAGTGATAGCTGTTAAGGGCTCTGCTTCCACCCACTTAGAAAAATATTCAATAGCTACCACTGCGAACTTCAGATTTCCCTTGGCTACTGGAAAGGGACCAATTAAATCCATACCCCATCTGGCCATAGGCCATACCGGAGCAATGACTTGAAGAGCTGTTGGTGGACGATGACTCCGTCGACCCATCCACTGACATCCTTGACAAGTTCGGACTAAAATCTCCGCATCAGCTGTTATTGTAGGCCAATAAAGCCCCTGGCGAAGTGTTTTTCCTGCCAAAGCTCTAGGGGCTAAATGGCTACCGCAAAGGCCTTCATGAATTTCTCGAAGAATTTCTTGATCTTCGGCTTGAGATATACATCGGAGTAGAGGGGAACATACTCTGGCCTTGTATAAAATACCGTTGATTATTTGATAATTTCTAGCTCTAAGCTTTAATCTTGACAGCTGTGGCTCTTCGGGCAAATTTGTTCCTCCCTGTAAAAGTTCCATGATTGAATTTTTCCAATCTGCACTAGGAATGCAAAGAATCTCTGCAGAGGGAATTTGTGGCACCGAGGGTATACTGAGCTCCTCATAGAAAGCTTCTTCTGGTACATCCATAACTCTGGCTGTAGCTTTTGCTAAGATGTCCGCTTGCACATTTTCTGCTCTTGGTATACTCCGAATGGAAATACACTTGAAGTGTGCTTCGATTTTACGGATTTCTTCTAAGTACTTTGCAAGCTGTGGATGCCTAACCTGAAAACTTTTATCTACGTGCCCTGCTACTATCTGAGAATCTGTCTTTATAATAATTCTTGTAGCCCCTAGAGCATGTGCTTTTCGGAGTCCCAATAAAATCCCTTCATACTCCGCTATATTATTGGTAGACTTAAAGTTGAGTCTTGCGGAGTACATTTCTCTTTGCCCTGAAGGAGAAATTAATACTGCTCCAATGCCTGCTCCGGATGCTTGGAAAGCTCCATCAGAATAAACAGTCCAAACTCCATCACTCGACTTCTCCGGAACCAAATTTGCAGGCGGAGTCCATTCTGCTACAAAATCTGCTAAGACTTGCGATTTGATTGCTGTCCTTGCTAGAAAAGATATGCCGAAGGGTGCTAGCTCAACTGCCCACTTCCCAATCCTTCCAGTGGAATCCTTACTTCGAAGCATATCTCCTAAAGGATACGAAGTTGGTACAATTACATTGTGAGCCAAAAAATAATGTCTTAATTTCCTCGAAGCCATTATCAGAGCATAAACGAACTTCTCGAGTTCGGAGTATCTTGTCTTCGCTCCCGATAATGCTTCGGATACAAAATAAACAGGATTTTGGACCAACTTCCCATTGAAACCCATTTCTCTGACAAGGACTGCACTGACAGCAGAACCTGTAGCTGCAAGGTAAAGTAGTAGGGTTTCGTCCGCAGTAGGCACCGTGAGTGTAGCAAGATTGCTGAGATACTCTTTAATATCTTCGAAGCTTTTCTGACACTCCGGTGTCCATGCAAAATCTTCGGACCCTTTCAATGCTTTAAATATAGGCAAGCTTCTCTCCGCAGACCTTGATAAAAACCTGCTAAGTGCTGCCAGACGACCAGTCAGCTTTTGCACTTGCTTTAAATTTTCTAGAGGAGCCATCTTTTGTAGCGCAGTTATTTGAGTAGGGCTAGCTTCAATTCCCCTGCTTGAAACTAAATACCCTAACAACTTTCCAGCCTTAGCTCCGAAGATACATTTTTCGGGGTTAAGACGGATCCCACATGCCCGAAGGCTATTGAATGTTTCTGCTAAGTCTAGGCTATGTTGGTGCTTTAAAGCACTCTTTATTACAATATCATCCATATAGGCCTCCACATTGCGACCTAGTTGATGACCTAGAGCCTTAGCAACTAACCTCGAAAAAGTAGCCCCGACATTTCTTAAGCCAAAGGGCATTCTTACATAACAAAAGACACCCAAAGGAGTTACAAAGCTTGTCTTGATCTCATCTTCATGCTTCAACCATATTTGATGATAACCAGAATACGCTTCAAGGAAGCTTAATAACTCCGAACCTGCGGTGGAGTCGACCAATTGATCAATTCGGGGCATGGGGTAGGGGTCACGAGGTCATGCGCCACTTTCCGGAAGACTTCTTTCTGACGAAGACTGGGTTGGCTAACCATTCTGTGTGAGCCACTTCCCTGATAATCCCAGCCTTCAGCAATTTTTCAACTTCGTCTTTGGCAAGAGCAGCTCTTTCTGCAGACATTTTTCGGAGTCCTTGCCGAACAGGCCGGGCCTTCGGGTTTACAAGTAAACTGTGTTCAATGATATTCCGATCGACTCCAGTGATATCTTCATCAGACCAAGCGAAGACATCCAAATTCTCTTCACCACCTTTTCCAAGGAGGTTGCAACTTCTAGAGGTAAATCTTTACCAAATTGAAATGTATACTCTTTACCATCTTTAACAATGACCTTCGCTGCAATCTCTCCTTTAGGACATGGTCTCGGAAAGGATTTCTTTGAAGCTTCGGAAGGGGCTGAAAAAATTTCTTCATTGTCTTGTACATTGTTTACTTGTATTGGATCAAGAGTGGGACCATGACCATATTCCGCTCGCCGAGCGATAGCTTGATCTCCGAAGACAGTAAGGACTCCTGCTTGTGTGGGCATCTTCATGCACAAATAATTGTGATGCGCCACAGCTCCGAACTGGTTTAGCATGCCTCTTCCGAAGATGACGTTGTAAGCATACGGGGCATCTATAACATCGAAGATTACTTCCTCAGTTCGGGCCAACAAACCTTCCCCGAAGGTAACTTCCAGGCCTATTTGGCCAAGTGCATCAAGCGGAGGTCCTGCGAAGCCTTGCAAAGGACGAGCCGCTGGAAGGAGATGCTTTCGGGAAATGCACAATTGATCGAAGGCTTGAACAAAAATGATGTCTGCCGAACTACCTCCGTCAATCAACACCCTTCGAACTTCAGTTCCCGCAATATCGGCAGTGATAACAAGTGGGTCTGCATGCGGGAACATAATGCCAGCTGCATCCTCCGCAGAAAAGGATATCGGTACATGAGACCACTCCGGCATTGCAGCTGCAGACGACGAAGTCCCAATATGGCCTACTTCCCTGACGTAGTCTCTTCACTATCTCTTTGACATACTTCCGAGGGTACCTCCTCCAGAGATGGGGAGGACTACTCTTTTCCCTCGGTCTTGCCATTCCTCTTGCTTCGGGGGTGGCATAACATTGGCCACTGGAGGGTGTCTTGCGGCATCAAAGTTTTCTATCCGCGCCACAGCCTGAACCGGCTCCAGGCGTGCTGCAGCTGGAACTCGGTCGGTAGTACCTCGACCCGAAGTTCTTTCTAGATACTCTCCTCTTAGAGTAAGTATAGCCTTGCAAGTATCAGTTGCATGGCTTCGATTTTCACCATGGATGCAGCAGAAAAGGGTCCTGGCCTTTGCCAGCCGTTTTCCCTGGTGGCCTCCAGCCACTGGCCTTGTTCCTCGAAGACTATGGAGCTCTCTGTGTAAACTTCTGTGGGGGTGCAATATTCAAAACTTCAGAACGAGGGTGCTTTTGCCCTCTTCTCCAATCATGTTGAACTTCGAAGACTGGTTCTTGCGGCTGTGCCGAAGTTTTTACTTCTACTTTGACTTCTTGCAATATGGACGAAGTAGCTGCAGTTCTTCGGAGCCAACCCTCTTCTGACCTCGCATACTCCTCGAAGTAAGACATCAGCTGAGAGACTGAGGAGATGCTTTTCCGATGAAGCTTGTCCAAGAGGCCTTGATGAGTGACGCCTTCCCGAGCTGCATCAACTACCGAAGATGCAGACAACCCCCGGATTTGCGACTTCGTATGAGCGAAGCGCTTAAAATATTGCCTCAATGTCTCTCCGGGGAGCTGTTTCACCTGGAAAAGGCTTCCCGTTGACATGGGGGGAACGAAGGTGCCTTGAAAATTGCTTACAAACTTCTTCTTCAGCTGCCCCCATGAATTAATTGATCCTGGCTTCATGGCCCAGAACCACCTTAACGCCACTCCTTGAAGAGCTAAGGGGAAGCACTTTGCCATGGTGTCTCGAACTCCTCCGCTAGCTTCAATTGCTAAGGCATAAGAATGAACAAACTCTTCGGGATCTTCATCTCCAGCATACTTACAGAGCTTCGAAGTCTTAAACTTCGGATCAAAGCGAACTTTCTGTAGATCAGGATGCAGCGGAGATTCATTATCAAAGGAGGCGTTCTCCGGGGCTTCGGGATAATCGGGTTCGTCATCTTCGGGCACTTCTGGGATAGTTGGGATGCTGTCGCGCCCCGATTTATCAAAATCGAGACATTATTGAATTTCCATAGAAAAACAATAATACAAGAGGTTCATCATGCGACAACGTACATACGATAAAATTCATGGTACGCAGACCATATTTATTACAACATTGTTTTAATAAAAATGATAATAATAAAGGTAAACAGCGGCATGACGAACTTCTTCTTCAGGATCTTTCTTCTCGACTAGGTTGCTACTCCAGACCGTCCTCAAGATAAGCATCCTCTGTGGGGTCCAACGGGTATGAGTACAAAAGTACTCAACAAGCCACCGCGAATGCAAATAATAATGCAGGATAATAAACAAGGAAGGATAAAGGCTAACAATGCGGAATAAAGCAATTGCAGTTATGGCATTTAGTGTAATCATATTTTAATCATGCGGAAAGTAAACATGAACATCATCAACATCAACTAACTCGAGGAGTACGTTTTACCTCCTCGCACAACGGTCCTTACATGTCAATCCATCATGCACATTCATATTCAAAGTAAACTAACTGGGGGATGTCACGCAACCCGCCCTTGACCGTGGGCTCGGCTTTTCGAAAAGATTTAAGACTCTGATCAGAGATGTACTACTGTACCCACAAGGCACACACTCATCTCAATGAGATGACCCATTTCACGGGAACTCGTGCCAAAACCTCAATATGAGATGTTCCAAGCGATAACCACCTGCTCTAGGTTTCGCCGGCGCGCCGGGCCGCATCCCGGCTAACGTCGCACCCCCTTTTGCGCCACATTGGTACAAGTCACCCGCAGGTGCAACTTGACCCATCTCCAAGTGGTGGCCTCGGTTTGGAACAACCCATACCTTAGTTAGGACTTACCCACTAGACTTGTGGTTAGTACGTAAGTGTATTGCAACGGATCCCTCAGACCGGTCCTTATAGTGCCCCGGGTGCGACTGACCAATGCCCTAGCTTGCACCCGGAACCCACCATGCATACACTCACAACCATGACTCATCACCAACGGAATTTTCCAAGGATAAGAAATGACGGGGATCATATAATAGAACCATCTCACTACGACTCATTTTTATCCTATAGCGGCCGTGCCAATACATTGGACACTAGCTAATATCATTGATCATATGGTGACAAGGAGGTTAGGCGAGATAGCATGGCTTGGGTTGCACATCAAGGTCGGGGGATCCTAAATAAATATAATGTAAGGGTTCATTTGACTAATGCATATACATAACCTATGTGTTTTAGCGATAGTCAATTCAGACATGGGTTCAATATGCTCAAAAGAATGGTTTGGTGACTTGCCTTGCTCAGCGAAAGGCGAGGGAGGGACTTCCGGGAAGTATTCCGGCTCCTCGACGGCGTCGTAGTCTTCTCGATATAAATAAATTAAACGTAACATTCAATTAAACAATCCAAAAATCACACAACAGGTATACAAGTTTTTGATTGGTTTGAACCAAGGAAAATAAAATTGTTAAGTTTCTGAATTTCATTTTATGAATATTTCAAAATGGACTTTAATGGAATAATGGCCTTTCTTAAAAAGGAATAAAAATGTGTTTTAAATTTCTAACTAATTTAAAATAATAGGTTTAGTGTAAACCTAGTGGTTTTATTACACTAATATAGAGATAATAAAATATAAATTCTTCTGAAATGGAAATAAACAAATTTTGGGGTTCACGTGCTAGCGCAACGCATGATCAGTAAATGCGGATGGATGGAAAATGTTGTGGGTAATTAAGAAAATAATTAAGTAATTAATTAAGGATTAAGGAAATTTATTTTATATTTTTATTTGCACTTTCCACGATGGTTTATAAAAATTCCTAAAATATTATTTTGCCCTAAGGAACGATATAAATTTCTCAAATTAAATCTTAAATTATTTATCGTGGTATTTATTTATCTGTCTCTTTTAATTAATTTTCGGGAAGTCAAAGTATAAAAATAATTTAAAAGACATTTTCGACAGAATTTAACCATGGGGTTAAAATGATATTTTTACCTAACAAATTGAGATAGATATTATCAATTGGACGTTAAATGCTCCAGCAAAAATAATGAGTAAATTGGATTAAATAAATTATCAAGGTTTAAACAACAATACAAAAATAACCTATATATCGTAATAATATAGTTTCAGAAAAATATAGAGAAGGAGAGGGATCCTCACCCAACTAAACGGAGAAGAGCGGAGGGTACGGCAGCGTGCGCACAGCCCGGACAGCAGCAAGCCGCCGGCGCTCGGCCTGGCGCGAGTGAGCAGCTGGGGCAGCTGCCCTGCTCTCGGTGTGGCAAAAACTAGAGGGACAACAGGCTTTTATAGGGGAGGAGACGTGCATGGCAGGTCCACACATTGGTGCAATAAAAAGGGACAGGTGGGGTCCACGCGCTGGCGTAATTGCATTGAAGGGGATCCAAAATGGCATGGTGTGATGCGGCGTCGATGGAGTTGGGCGATTTTGGCGATTTCGACGATTCCACTCAGGCCAGAGATTCCCGGGCCATAGATCCTCCATGGGTTCATGTGGATGGAGGCCGTTGTGGGCTTCCGGATGACTCATCAGCGATGGAGTTCGTGGATGGGCCTTATCTGGAGTTGGGCTTGAGGAGGGATATTGGTCTTACAGGCGCGGGGGATGTAGGGTTTGGGCTGGGGTTAACATCGCATTCGGACTTTGATTTAGAGGATATTGCTGGGTATTCCTGGAGCCCATCCCGGCAGTACTGGTTGTGGATTCCGCGTGGGAGAGCGATTGCGGGGCGGCTGGAGGAGTTAGGGTTCTAGGCGTCCGCTGAAGAGATTCGCCGATTTGGGGCGACTGCGCGAAAGATTCGGCGTTCACAACCAAGGTTCGTTGATTCTCGCAGTTTCTCTGAGGTTGTGTCATCTACTCGTTTGGACTCGAGGTCGGACATGGATAAACTGGGTGGAAAACGGAGGATGGTGGATTCAGAGGGGGGGTTTGGTGATAAGGAAGGTGGAAGAGGGAAGGAAGATGATACGTCGGGAGCTAGTAAGAAAGGTTGGGAGCAATGGCCTGGTGACAAGGGTAAGCGTGCTGATAGGAATTTTGTGTGGCACAGAGATGGGGGGCAGGGTTATTCGCAGTTCCGCCATGATTTCAGAGGCAACAGGGAGTTTAAGGCTGAAGATATTACCTGTTTTAATTGTGGCTTATTTGGGCATCATCAAGCTAATTGTACAAATCCCACTCTCTGCTTTGTGTGCAAAAAATCTGGGCATATTTCTACAAACTGTCCTCTCATGGAGGGAGATTCGTCTGGTAAAAATGAACCCAGGTTGGAATTATGTGGATATGGTTTGCCCAAACATGCTTTTCATTATGTGGAGGTGGTGGAATCTGAGAAGAATTTGGCTCCAATGAGGGTGACAGGAGTACTAACTGTGGAAGATGGAGTTTGTTCAGAAAGTATGATCTCTACTGAATTGAGTCAGTTGTTTGAATGTAATTGGGACTGGAATGTGGTAAGGATTGAGGCCAATCAATTTTTGGTGGATTTCCCATCTAAGGAGAATAGGAAAGAATTGGCAAGACTGAAATCATTTGATTTTCAGAGATTCAAGGTGAAAGCAAACATAAGAGATGCAGAGAGGTCACAGGAAGCTTTTTCTGTTTTGCAATCTGTGTGGGTGAAAGTGTTTGGAGTGCCTCAAGTGGCCAAAGATGCAAAATACATCAGATGTGTCGCTAGACTGATTGGTAAGCCTATTGAGGTTGATGGAGGTAGTTTAAGGAAGGGAGGTCCTGTTAGAGTTAAAGTTATGTGCAAAGACCCATGGCAGATTGGTGGAGTGTCTGATGTTTTCTTCAATCTTAAAGGCTATAAAATCAGGTGGGTGCCGGAGTTAGATGATGTGAATCAGGATGATCCTTGGCCTAAGTGTGATAAAGTGGTTGTGGGGGATCAGAAAGGAGTTGATCAAGGTGTGGGAGGGGGGGAGAACAAGGAGATGGATAAAGATTGTTCTTCTCAGTCTAGTCCAGACAGGAAGGATGAGGGTGCAAAGGATGGGGATGTTCCTCGAGATGATGTTTCGTTTGAGGGGGATTCAGATGGTATGTCTGAAGATGATGTTCTATCTAAATTACCATCATGTTATACTGATCCTGTGGGAGGAAAGGGTGGGGGAGATGGAGAGGGTGCCCAACTGGGTTGGGTGGAGGAGATAGTGGAACTGGATACAGATGGGGTGCATGTTAACATTCTGCCTGATGTGGGTGTTGAGGCTGAGGCTGTGAGGAGTGGGGATAATGTTTGTGATGATTCAAAACAGGGTGGTGAAGGAGTGGTTGTTGGGGAAAAAAAGAAAGTAGGAAAAAGGGGTAAGAAAAAAGTAACTGTTGTTGCTGTGCGCCAGAGTACCAGAATTAAGAGAGACGGTGTACCTATTCCTGTGAAAGCACAAAAAAGGGCTGATCAAAAAAATGATATCTCAGGTATGTCTCAATTTACATTATTGAATTTAGTTTCCAATGAGTACTTGAAAAATGTGGCCAGTGATGCTGGATTGGTGTTAGGGAATTCTGAGAGTGAGATTGATGTGAATATCTCTTTCCTTAAGGCTAGAGAGCTTGCGCAGGCCCAATTATGTTTAGCCCGGGAAACAAAAAAGGGAAAAGAAAGTGAAAGTAATGGGAGTAATCTAGAGGATACAGTTAATGGGAAAATTGGGGTGAAGGAGGGTAATGGGATGCAGAGGGCTGAGGGGGGGTTATTGCATATAAGGGAATAATGAAAGTCTTGTTTTGGAATGCTAGAGGGTTAGGGAATGCGGGTAGAAGGAAGCAGTTGGGTGATCTTGTGTATTCAAATGGTTTCGATTTTGTGTGTGTTCAAGAAACTCTGAGAGAGTCTTTTAATTCCAGAGAGCTTGATGGGTTTTGTAACAGAAGGAATTTTTTCTGGCTCACCAAGCCGGCAGCGGGTCATTCTGGTGGTTTGTTAATAGGGGTTAATCTAGAGTTGGTTGATGTGGTTAGTGTGGATCAGGGCGAGTTTTTTATTAGTGTGCTTATTAAAATGCGACTTGGGGGTCAAGTTTGGGAGTTGATCAATGTTTACGGGCCCGTCATTCAGGACATGAAAAGCAGATTTTTGCTGGAATTGGGTGGTAAAGTTGCTAATAATATTGTTCCTGTGGTGTTGGGTGGGGATTTTAATCTCATCAGATCTGCGTCAGAGAAGTCTAAGGGGGTGATTAATTGGAAATGGGTGGTGGCTTTTAATGAGTTTATTAATGATAATCTGTTGACTGATCTGCCTAGGATTGGTGGGAAGTTTACTTGGTCGAATAAACAAATCAATCCTACTAGGGAGGTATTAGATAGAGTTTTGGTCTCTAATTCGTGGGTTAATATTTTTCCTCTTGCTTTTGTTTTGGTGATGGTTTGTGTTGGCTCTGATCACTGCCCTTTAGCTTTGGATTTGGATAAGAAAAGCATTTTTAAAAAGTCATCCTTCAAATTTGATAATACTTGGTTGGGGGTTGATGGGTTTAGGGAGTGGTTATTATCTAAGTGGCCTTGCAGGAGGCATGTGAATATCCTTGATTACTGGAAATGTCAAGGTAATCAGCTTAGGAAAAGTCTGAGAGGCTGGGGGGGAAATTTTAAGAGGAGTCAGATGGCTCAGAAGGAGGGGATTTTGAGGGACATAAAAATTCTGGATGAGAAGGCTGATGGGGGAGTTATGGGTGATTCTGACTGGGAAGAGAGATTTACTCTGGAAAAAAGTCTTGTTGATCTGTACCAAAGGGAAGTCGAGTTCTGGTGTAAGCGTAGTGGTCAACATTGGTTGCTTGAGGGGGATGCTAACACGGGTTTTTTCCATAGGGTTGCGTCGAATAGGAAAAAGAAAGCGAGTATTCTGTTTCTTGAGCATGATGGGGTGGTCATTGAGGATCCGTGTGCTCTTAAGGAGCATATTTATGGTTTCTACAAAAATCTCTTTGGTTCTGAGGAGTGGGGGATGTTTCACTTAATATCTGATTTTTGGGAGGAGGAGAGTAGAGTGAGTGATAATGATAATCTTTTCCTTACGAGGCCTTTTACTCTTGATGAGTTGGAATGTGCCTTTAAGGGTATGAAGTCTAACACTGCTCCGGGCCCTGATGGTTTCTCTCATAATTTTTTCAAGTCCTTTTGGCATATTTTTAAGTACCAATTTAAGGAGATGTTAGATGCGTTATATCAGGGGTCGTTGGATTTGGGGAGACTGAATTTCGGGGAAATTGTGTTATTGCCAAAAGTTCAAGAGGCTTGTAATATTTCTCAATACAGGCCCATATGCCTTCTGAATGTGGGGTTCAAGATTATTACCAGGGTTTTGTCTATTCGTTTGAATGCGGTAATTGATAGGTACATTGAGCCTAGTCAGACTGCTTTTATTCCTGGGAGGAATATTCTAGAGGGGGTGGTTAGCTTACAAGAAATTCTGCATGAAGTTAAGAGTAAGAAGCATAAAGGTGTTGTTCTTAAATTAGATTTTGAAAAAGCGTACGACAGGGTTCAGTGGGGTTTTTTGTTTGAGGTTATGCAAAGAAAAGGTTTTCATGGAAAATGGGTGGATTGGGTTAGTAGAGTGATTCCTGGGGGCAGAGTGGCCATTAACATCAATGGTGTTATGGGGGAGTTTTTCAAGACGTATAAGGGTGTTAGACAGGGCGATCCGTTGTCTCCGAATCTTTTTAATTTGGTGGTGGATGCTCTGGCTGGCATCTTGTCTAAAGCTAAGAAGGAGGGTCATATTCGAGGCCTAGTTCCTCATCTTGTTCAGGGGGGTGTCACGCATTTACAATATGCTGATGATACGGTGTTGCTCATGGATTTTGATAAGCAAAACTTTGTAGTGGTTAAGTTCTTGTTATACTGTTTTGAGGTACTTTCTGGCATGAGAGTGAACTATAATAAAAGTGAAATTTACGTTGTGGGTGTGTCGGATTCAGAGGCTAAAGAGGTGGCTGATTGGTTTAATTGTAAATGTGGGAACTTTCCTATGACTTATTTGGGCTTGCCTGTGCACCACTCTAAGCCTGCTGTGTCGGATTTTGGGAGTGTCATTAATAAGGTGGAGAAAAAATTAGCTTCTTGGAAGTGTGGTTACTTATCGTCTGGGGGGCGTATGGTGTTGATTAATGCGTGCCTTTCTAGTATTCCCCTTTATTGTATGAGTGTCTTTATGTTACCTGAAGCGGTGCATGTGCAACTTGATAGGATTAGAAGCAGGTTTTTTTGGGGGGGTTCTCAAAACAATAAAAAGTTTCATATGGTGAATTGGAAAGCTTTATGTAGACCTAAGAATTATGGGGGTTTAGGTTTTCTAGATACTAGAAGCATGAACCTTGCTTTGATGGGGAAATGGACCTTTAATATAATGAATGCCAAGTCTGGGCTTTGTTATTATCTGTTGCGGAAGAAATATAATTTGGATAATCGCATGTTGGGTGTTAATTCAGTCAGAGGTTCGTGTTTCTGGAATAGTCTTCAGAAGACTAAAAATCTGATTCTGAGTAACTGCAAATTTCGGTTGGGAGATGGAAATATCATCAGAGCTTGGGAGGATGTGTGGGCTGATGAGATCCCTTTGAAGATTAAGTATTTTGCTTTGTACAAAATTAGTAACTCTCAGGGGGAGACGGTTCGAGATCTAATTAATAATGATTGGGGTTTTCAGTTTAGGCGCTCTCTGTCTATGTCTGAACATGATCTCTTAGAGGAGCTGGTGGTATGTTGCATGGATGTTCAGGGGGTTGCTGGGGGAGACAAAGTGGTCTGGTCTCTTGATAAAAAAAGTTTCTCGGCCAGATCACTTTATCATTGGATGGTTTTTGGGGGAGTGGTTGATGATAAGTTTCGACATATCTGGAAAATGGCCGCTCCTCTTAAAGTTAAGATTTTTGTCTGGCTAGTAATGCAAGGGAAGATCCAAGCTGGCGAACAATTGAGTAAAAGAGGTTGGGGGGGTGATCCGACGTGTAAATGGTGTGGTGTTTTGGAATCTGTCAATCATTTGCTATTTCAGTGTGCACTGTCTCAACTGGTTTGGTGTTTCATTCGTGATGCTTTGGGTTGGCAAAATGGTATTTCTGATTTTAAACAGCTGATGGGTGAGAATGTCAGAGGTTTGAGTAATACCAAGAAAATTGCGAGGTTGGGTGTGATGGCTGCGGGGATTTGGTCTATTTGGATCACTCGTAATGAGTTTGTTTTCAATAACACTTTACCTTCTAATGAATATGGGATTATTTATAAACTAACAAATTTTATTGTTCAGTGGAAGGATTTGGCGAAGGGGAAGCGCAGGGAGGAGATGTTGGCGTGCTCAGAATTGCTGCGTGCTCAAATCGGGCGACTGTCAAAGACAAGAAACGGATGAAGTTGCTTGGGTGTTGATCGTGTAGGGGATGTTGAGTTGGGTGTGGTAGTGGTGTTTCAGATCTTGTTTCCTTCAAACTGCCGTTGGAAAACTTGGTGTGCTGTTTGTTGAAGCTGGGAGGCCGTTTTGTGTTGTTTGGCCGTTTATCTGATCTAAGGGGTGTTTTTTGCTGGGCTTGGGGCGTAGGGGTCGAGGGGTGTGCTGTTGGCCTTTGTTGTTTACGGGTTTTGTGAACTTTGCTTTCTAATAAAGCAGGACTCATCCTTGGGTGGGTCTATTCTCAAAAAAAGTAATTGCATTGAAGGGGCGCAGAGCGGCTGCAGGCAGTAAAATGCATTCATTAATCATGGTGGAGCCCATGCGAACGGAGGCAAGGCTCATGCGCAGTGCGCGCGGCTGCATGCTTGGACGAAAAAGGTGGCAGGTGATTAAGCAATGTTAATTTATTTTCTCATTTAATTAATTTCAGAATTGATATTTGTATTTATTATATTAGTTATAAAAATCCTAAAAATCTGGAGAAAATTTCTAAGACATACTCTTGACTTAGAAAATTTAATAAAAAATTTCCAAACTAAAATTTGAATTATTTCTCGAAAATTTTAATTCCCCAATTTAAAATAGTTGTTGAAGTTCATTTCAATTTTCTATGCAGGTTACAAAGGCCCTAAAATTTTATAAAAATTTCTAAAATTTAGTTTGTCTTTGAAGAATTTAACATAAATTTCTTAACTCAAATTTTGAATTATTTATCACTATTTTTATTTATTCATGTGTAGGAATTCAAAATATAAAAATGGTTTTAAAAGCAGTCAAGCGGTTGTTGCAGGTGCAGGTGCATGCAAGCGGGGTCCACGCACGAAAAAAAAAGGCTACGCACGGAACGGGAAAACGGGAACATAAATCGAAGCGGGCCCACACGTTGATAGCATGCATACGGTTAAAGCTGAAAAAAAAACGCTAGTGATTAAGGAATTTAATTGAGGAATTAATTAATTAATTCCTGAAACGGTATTTTAATTATATATTATTTCAGTAATTAATTAGTCAAACTTAATTTTTGCATTTAATATTATTATCTTCTCTAAATTATTTATTTCTGAAAATTAAAGTTAATTCATGGTAAAAAGTGAAAAGTTTTTGGAAAGTTTGGAGTCTAAAATAAATTTAGAAATTTTGGATTTCAAATAAATCGCTCATTTATATTTTAAAGAATAATCGGTGATCGAGAATATTTGTATTCATGTCGAAATTAAATATTCTAAACTTGAACGCAAAATTAAGGTTTTAAATTCATTTTGGTATTTAAAATATAATAAATATTGAAAAGGTATTTTTCCACGGGCGTTTAGACTATTCAAATGAAAAATGTATTTTTAATTTTCACAAACGAAAAGGGAATATTATTTCTCCATTTTTTTTTACGGGGAAAAGGAGATGACCGAGCATGAAGATTCAAAACTCAACCAGGAAAGAAATAGGAATTTAATTTATTTTTGATTTAAAGTTATTTAGTAAAATATTATGGGTTACTATTCTAATCGTTAAATCTTTAATAAAAACATTAATTGATTTTAGGCGGGAGAAATTTACTAGTAATTTCTCTAGCAGAATTTTATTTGGTATTATATTGTTTTTAATTCAAATGTTTTATCACAACATTCATGTTGAAATATATTAGTGTTAAAGTCTTGCTATGAAATGTTATTGATTACATCTTATTTAATTTCTTTTGCACAAAAAAATTCTAGAAAGATTTTTGGGGATGCAAGTTAGAGCAACGCAAATTTTTAGGAAAATACTAGAGCTACGATTTATTTTTAAATGAAATTTTTAGGTCCGTTTTTTTAGCTCACTCATTTATGATCTACATTTAATATTTTTTTTTGAAATTCATTTATTAATTAATTAATTTTATTTTTAACGCCTTACGAAAATCAGGGTGTTACAGATGCCTTGAGAGTGAAGCCTGTTCGCAAGCTTCTTGTCGCCACCTTGCTACTTCAGCTTGAAGGTTGGCCATTTGAGTGGCCATATCTCCAACATTGTCTTCATCTCCTCCGGAAGGATCTTCCGGGTCTTGAGAACTAGTAGGATCAGTTCAAAGTGGGATGGAAGGTGTAAGAGGGATTCCAGGTGGTCGAAGTATGGAAGGATTTGGCGGAGAAGCTTCGTATGTTCGAGGGATGGAAACTCCTTCCGGAGTTTGAGGTGGAGGGAATGTCGAAGGCCCTCCGACTTCAACCGTATCAGGATGGTGTCTCTCCGGAGATCCGAGAGGACCTCCGAATAGGGTTACGAGGTGCGCTCCGCTTAGGAGGCATGATGTAAGAAGTTGGTAGAGAACGAAGTTTTTCGGACTAGGTTCCTCACGGACGGCGCCAACTGTTGGTGTAAAAGATTACGCTAACAGGTTTTTGTAGATTAGAAACTAACAAACGGAGTGTTTGCGAAATGAACTGTTCTAAGCCTCCGAAAGGATAATAACTTAGAATAGTTCGAATGTGTGTATTGAATAACTTGTATTCGGTCCCTATTACAGGGTGAAATGGGGGGTATTTATAGGCCCAAATATTAAGGAAAAGACCTATTTACCCCTCTATTACAACCGACATAGTGGAAACTATTCGGTACCCTTGATAGAGCTAAAATGGTAAAAGACTAATTTAATAATATAAAAGATAAATCTTCCATCTTAGCTGGCAATAAAGATCTCGAAAAGCCTTAGTTCGAAGATGTACTCCGAACCAATGCCTATCTTCGTACTTCGAGCCTGACTCAGGGTATCTTCGAAGAGGGACGTCTGGAAACCTTTGAATCCACTATCTGCTTTTACGCGGTTGCGGCAATAACCCCGAAGATGGGATATTTTCCCCCAACACCTTGCCTTCGTGTCGGTAGGATATGGGCACGTTGGTACTCCGAAGGGGGGAGTTCGCGCCCACTAAAGCGTAGAACCATTCCTAGTCCCACTTCAAGTACCATTTGCTGTTTGTTGGGGGAAAATATCTCATCTTTGGGGTTATTGCCGAAGCAGCATAAAGGCAGTCAACCAGTTCGAAGATTCTCCGAAGATCATCTTCGAAGATGCCCAGAACCCCGTTCGAAGCACGAAGATAGGCATAGGTTCGGAGTACATCTTCGAACTAATGCCCTCCAAGATCTTTTCTGCCAGCTAAGATGGAAGGCTTATCTTCTTTCTTATTAGATTAGTCCTATTAATGGTACCGAATAGTTTTCACTATGTCGGTTGTAATAGAGGGGTAAACAGGTCTTTTCCTTAATGTTTGGGCCTATAAATACCCCCCATTTCATCCTGTAATAGGGACCGAATACAAGTTATTCAATACATACTTTCGAACTATTCTAAGTTATTATCCTTTCGGAGGCTTAGAAGAGTTCGCTTCACAAACACTTCGTTTGTTAGTTTCTTTTCCACAGAAACCTGTTAGCGTAATCTTTTACGCCAACAGTTGGCGCCGTCCGTGGGGAACCTAGTCCGAAAAACTTCGTTCTCTACCAATTTCTTACATCATGCCTCCTAAGCGGAGCGCACCTCGCAATCCCACTCGGAGGTCATCTCGGATCTCCGGAGAGATACCCTTCGACACAGTTGAAGTCGGAGGGTCTTCGGCTTTCCCTCCACAAACTCCGGAAGGGGCTTCTATCCCTCGAGTATACGAAGCCTCTCCGCCAACCCCTTCCATACTCCGATAGCCCAGAGTCACTTCTCCACCCTCCATTCTGATTCGAACTTGTTGGCGTAAAAGATTACGCTAACAGGTTTCTGTAGAAAAGAAACTAACAAACGAAGTG
Source organism: Zizania palustris (assembly GCA_019279435.1). Taxonomy (NCBI): domain Eukaryota; kingdom Viridiplantae; phylum Streptophyta; class Magnoliopsida; order Poales; family Poaceae; genus Zizania; species Zizania palustris. The sequence continues at coordinate 48,709,951 of JAAALK010000080.1, forward strand.
TTTGTGAAGCAAACTGTTCTAAGCCTCCGAAAGGATAATAACTTAGAATAGTTCGAAAGTGTGTATTGAATCACTTGTATTCGGTCCCCATTACAGGGTGAAATGGGGGGTATTTATAGGCCTAAACATTAAGGAAAAGACCTATTTACCCCTCTATTACAACCGTCATTAAGGAAACTATTCGGTTTCCTTAATAGGGCTAAAATGGTAAAAGACTAATCTAATAGGATAGAAGATAAGTCTTCCATCTTAGCTGGCAGAAAAGATCCTGAAGGGCTTTGGTTCGAAGACATACTTCGAACCAGTGCCTGTCTTCGGGCTTCGAACGGGGTTCTGGGCATCTTCGAAGATGGTCTTCGGACAATCTTCGAACTGGTTGACTGTCTTTATGCTGCTTCGGCAATAACCCCGAAGATGAGATATTTTCCCCCAACAGTAGCCCCTCGAATACGCTTCTCCGTTGACCTGTAACGTTTAGGAGAGCAGTATACGCAAGAAAAGTAATCATGCGTAGGGGTTAACAGATTTATATCATCTCCGTAATATGTGGAGATATATGCTTCGAATGGGTATTCGAAGAAGTTACATTCGAAGTAACTTAGAAGTATCTTTAAAAAGACTGAAGACTTTCCAGACTTAGAAGAAATAGCCGTTAGCCTGTTTCTTCTAACGGAAGTTATACGATACGTTATTTTCGGAGGAAAATAACGGGCGAGAATGCGAAAGGGCAGAGCCAAAACGGTAACAAACGGAACATTTAGGCTATAAATAGAGGGCCTAAAACTTACCCGATTACCTTTTCACCGCTTTCTCACAATCAAAAGCTTTTCGAGCCCCTTGAGTTCTTGAGCCCTAGCCTTTGAGTTCTTGAGCCCTAGCTTCCATTTCCTCGGAACAATCTAGTGATCGTGATGGTGAAAACCAAGGGATCTGCGCCTCCTTCGGCCTTGGCTCGGCAACAGGCGGCCGCAGCGGCAGCAGCGGCAGCATTGGCGGCGGCACCCTCGATGCAGGCGGCAACATCCATGGCGGCAGGGGGGAGAAATCCCCAAATCGTCGATGACCAAGGTTTGTGCCCACCGTCGACCAAATACTTGGATCAGTCTTTTGAGTTGGGGCCTTCTACCTGCAAGAGAGAGTCTTTGGCAATCACAGCAGGGGGAAAGATTAGTAATGGAGTTATGATTCGGAAGCCGGGCAAAGAATCGATTCCATCACCAAGACCCGGAGAAGTTGTAGTATTCGAAGCTTTTTTCGAAGCAGGCTTGGGCCTCCCTGCTGTGGATTTCTTGGCCGAAGTACTTGACCTGTTCCATGTAACCCTCCCCCAGCTATCTCCGAATGCTGTAGCTAGATTAGCTATCTTCGAGTGGGCGCTGAGAGCCGAAGGCTGTGAGGGGAGGGCAAAAATCTTCGCTGCACTTCATAGAGCAACTTGTCAGCCGAAGACCTTCGTAGGCTCCGGAGGTGAGAAAGTGGTGGTTGCTTTCGGAAGCATTAATTTTAGGCTTCGAGATGAATATGCCCTGCAATTCCCTGCTAAGGCCATCAATGCTAGATGGTACACTGATTGGGTCCTGAGGTGGTTTTATGCCGAAGTCGGAGCGAGCAGTCCTCTGGCTGGGCCCCTCAAAGAAATCCAATTCCGGAAGGAAGCCTTAGTGCAACCAGACGAAGGCCAGCTCGAAGCTCGCCTTAACCTGCTTCAAAAAATTAGCCGAAGGTTAAGCATGCGGGACTTGGCCGAAGAATTCCTCGGACTCCAAATTCCTCCGCTGATGGCCAACTGGCCTATCGTCTTCGAGGATGACTCAGAAGGTGGTCTTCGCAAGATCAATTATACTTCGAGCCCTGCAGGTAACTTCGAAACCAACATGCATTGTACATATTTACTTCGAAGAAAGACTAACTTGAATTATTTTTTTAGCTTCTTCAGCCCCTATTACTTCAGAGCAAATCGTAAGGGCTTCGGAGAAGATTCTGGGTGCCCCAACTCCGACAGAAAAGGAATGGCGAATTAAATTAGTCGGGAGTTGGGAGCGGTTTAACAGAGTATGGGGAATGTTGGAGTTAACTCCGCCCCCTCTGATGGACTGGGTGCCTCTGGAGAAAGGACCCAAGAAAAGAGTGGCTGAAGCCGGAGCTTCTAGCTCCGCAAGGACTCCGGTGAAGAAGGTGGCTCGGAAGCCAAAAATCTCGCACCTTCGGATCCTGCGCCTTCAAGCTCAAGAACCTCAATCTCTGGTTCTAAAGAAGATGAAGGTATATTATTAGTGAAATTGATTGATGAAGATGCAGCTCAACGAAGTATTCACATTGAAGATACTGCAGGTATACCGGAGCCCCAAGCCAACATCGAAGAAGTAAGAGCTCCGGATACCTAGGAGGAACAAATCGAAGCCCCTATGGGTGGAGATGAAGTCGAAGTTCCGGCAACTTCGGTTATGGAGGAAAGGACTGCTCACGGAGATGCTCCGACAGTGGAAAATCTAACTGTGGAGTCAGATGATGACTTCACTTTTGACCCTCCGATCAGTCCAGTGCTCGATCTTCCGGAGAATGTCGAAGGTAAATTTCGCATAATTTTTATCAATTTCTGCAAAATTATACAGTGTATAATATTTTTGTTTTTTCAGAGCCTCCTGTTGTCGAAATACCTCACGAAGATACAATTCAAAGGCCTTCGACAACTTCGGAGCCACACCCGGAGGTTACTCAACAGGGGCCTGGAAGGGGTAAAAGACACATAGAGCCTCTCCCTACTCAAGGATCGACTTCGTCTGATTCAACAGATGAAAGTGAATCAACTGAGGGGGGGCCATCTTCAGAAGTTCCAAGAGCCTCAGAAGAACTCTCGGACCTTCGCTAAGCAGAGCTGATCAGAAGGCTTCAGTAATGCTTCCTCTCATAACTCCTTTTTTGGAGGAGAAAACCGGACTTGGGACTTTAGTTAAACCTTTGGGTCAAGCCAGTCGCAAAGTCGGGGAAACAGAACTGGTAGCCCTTTTAAGCAGAGCGAAAAGTTCGGAGCTTAACATTGCTGTAGAAAGAGCAGCTTATCAGGTATAAAGCATCTTAGAACCAAATAGCAAATTATATATGAATAATTTCTTATTTCAGTTTTTCTTTTTTCTTAGCAAGCAGTCTTGTCCCGCGCCGCAGCTTTATCAGGCGAAAATGAAATTGCTCAACTTCGGGAAGAAAACGAAGCTCTTCAAAGAAATTTTAACTTCTCCGAAGGTCGAGTAGCTCAGATGGATAATATAATATCAGCAGAGCGAAGGGCTAGGCAAAGCTTGGAGGCTGCGAAGAAAGAGCTCGAAGCAGAAAGAGTTGTGCTTCGAGCAGAGATTGAAAAACTGCGGAAGGAGGATGCTGCTAAGGGGTCCGAACTTGTGAGGCTCCAAGAAGAAGTTGGCCAACTCCTGACTCAAAAGAATACTTTGACTACGGAGAATGCTAGAATTTCTGGAGTTCTAGCAGAAACGACTTCGGCCAAGGATGCGCTTATTGCGGAGAAGCTTAAGTCTGAGAAGGTGGCTTCGGAGGTCATCGAGCAGATGCTAGGTGTTTTGGAGTACTTCGGTACTACCGGATCACTACCTTCGGATGACAATGTGACTCTACTGCGCTGGTTAAAAAGGATCCAAGGAGCGGCGAAGCAAATGAAGACGGCAGGCATGCGTTATGGAGAACTCTCCGGACAAGTGTCTGCCCTCGGATTACTTCGTTACTACGAGGATTTGGGCCGAACAATCACTCCGAGCGCAGAGGGCTCCATCACCTTCGACGACGAGAGACTTTTGAATCCTTCCGAAGGCGTGACTGCCGCCTGGCGAGCCTTTCAAACTTCATGGAGAGCCGAAGGTCGTTCTGCGATCAAGGCTTGGATTGATGAAGGCCAACGCCAGAAACAAGTTCGGAGTCAAGCTTCGAGCAGTCAGCCTCCTCCGAACCCGCAGGTTTAGGAATTACTTAGGATTTTTTGATTATGTAAAGCTCATGCTTGTAAACATTTATCAATGAAAGTCTTGTTTGTCATATTTTTAGGCTTTGCCTCTTATGGAAGATATCGAAGTGTTAGAGCTTAACAGCGAACTTCGCTCATTGTGGAACACCTTCGAACTTCTAAAGAGTTATAAGTGTCCTCGATTTCTTATTCCTCGAGATGACTCCGGCGTAATTGCGCCCGAAGTAATCAAAGACGTATTGTCTTATATTAAAGAGGAAAATAAAGAGATTGACGCAAACACCTCGTCTTCTGAAGACACTAATTGGTCTGAAGATGAAGGTGAAGCCCAAAATAAAAGATCTGAAGATCTTAAAAGCTGGGAAAGAAGCCCCGAGCGGCTTCGAACTTGGGCCGAGCTTCAACAAGAGCAGAAGGATTTTAGAGCTTCGAAGGGGAGGAAGAGAGTTAAACGTAAAGTTCTTAGAACTTCCGATGTTGGAACTAGTCGTTCCACCTCTAGCTCTCGGGACCGAAGAGGTCTCCGATTCCTTCTTGGTATAGATACCAATTTTTCATAGTATAATCTGTAAACACATTTATTTTAATAATGAATGCCGATTTAAAATTGTCTCCATATTTACTAGCCCCTCTTTGGGTATAAGCAACTTCGAAATGTATTCAAAGATGGTTATGCGCAAAGAAAAAACTTCGGAGTACAATTTTTTGGGGGTTACGGAGCCCCTCTGTCATTTAAAGATCTTTTGAAATCTTATGAAATGTCTTCGACTTTTGCAGTCAGAAGAATGGTAACTTGGTACCTTAGTTTAATGAGAGAAATCAATTGAGATAACTTCTAGGACACTTTAGTATCTTACAGAATTTGTCACTTTGGACTATGTTAACAGACATTCGAAGCTCATGGCTCAAATGTTGTTTTGCTTTAGCCACCTTCGGCTATTTTTGCAGAAGTCTACCAGCCAATGGCTTGGACTTCGCAGAATTTGGCCACCTTCGGCTCTTTTTACGGATGTCTGCAAGCTGCAGCTTGGACTCCGCAGATTTTGGCCACCTTCGGCTCTTTTTACGGAAGTCTACCAGCCAATGGCTTGGACTCCGTAGAATGTGGTATTGGCTCTTTTATGGATGCCTACAAGCCGTGGCCTGGGCTCCGGATGGATTTCAGCCACCACACCGGAGGCTTCGACTTTATGGGTACGAAGTCCGGAAATACAGCCCAGCTTAATGACACTTCCCTCTCGGTCGACCCCACGGTTCCAGCGTGTCCGCTCGGGAAGCTGGGAGTCTATGAGGGGAGGCAACTATTAGGGTGTATGCTTTATTAATTTAGAGGTGATTACAAGCGAATTACAAGGAGCCCTTATGCGAAGTATCGCTTTAGGTGCTCCGCATGCCAAGTATGTGCTAACTCTTCACCTTCTAAATTAGCTAATTTGAATGAACCAGGGCGCCCTGAGCGGACAATTAGATATGGACCTTCCCATTTATTGCCTAACTTCCCTGGTGCTATAATGCTTCGTAGAACAAGATGACCCGGCCTTAACTCGCTGAGCTTAACCTTCGGGTCATACCAAGTCTTCGTCTGCTGATGATATTTTGATAAATTAGCTACAGCCCGAAGTCTTGTTTCTTCTGACAAATCTAACGAAGCTTGTCTTTCTTCTTCGATGTCCGGTTCGGTGCTGCGAAATGACCCCCCTTTGAGCTCCGTTGGAGTCATAGCTTCATCTCCGAATAGTAGTCTGAACGGAGTAAAACCTGTGGACCTTGTTTGCGTAGTCCGAATGGACCACAGAATCTTCGGAAGCTCTTCGGTCCACAGTCCCTTTGATAATCCTACTATTCTTCGATTTAACCCTGATAAAATATTTCCATTGGCTCGCTCTACAGCTCCATTTGACTGAGGATGTCTCACTGCAGCAAAACATAGTTGAATGCCTAGGTCTTCGCAAAACTTCCTGAAGGGTTCTGCGTCGAACTGTGTTCCATTATCAACTGTGAGATATCTAGGCACTCCGAACCGGCAAATAATGTTCTTCCAGAAGAATTTCTGTACATTGTTCGAAGTGATAGCTGTTAAGGGCTCTGCTTCTACCCACTTAGAAAAATATTCAATAGCTACCACTGCGAACTTCAGATTTCCCTTTGCTAACGAAAAGGGACCAATTAGATCCATACCCCATCTGGCCATGGGCCATACCGGAGCAATGACTTGAAGAGCTGTTGGTGGGCGATGACTCCGTCGACCCATCCATTGGCATCCTTGACAAGTGCGGACCAAGCTCTCCGCATCAGCTGTTATTGTGGGCCAATAAAGCCCTGGCGAAGTGTTTTTCCTGCCAGAGCTCTAGGGGCTAAATGGCTTCCACAAAGGCCTTTGTGAATTTCTCGAAGAATATCTTGGCCTTCGGCTTGAGATATACATCGGAGTAGAGGGGAACATACTCCGGCCTTGTATAATATACCGTTGATTAACTGATAGTTTCTTGCTCTGAGCTTTAATCTTGACAATTGGGGCTCTTTGGGCAAATTTGTTCCTCCTTGCAAGAGTTCTATGATTGAATCTTTCCAATCTGCACTAGGAATGCAAAGAATCTCCGCAGAGGCAATTTGTGGCACCGAAGGTACATTGAGCTCCTCATAGAAAGCTTCTTCAGGCACATCCACAGCTCCGGCTGCAGCCTTCGCTAAAATGTCCGCTTGCACGTTTTCAGCTCTTGGTATACTCCGAATGGAAATACCCTTGAAGTGTGCTTCGATCTTGCGGATTTCTTCTAAGTATTTTGCAAGCTGTGGATGTCGGACTTGAAAACTTTTGTCTACGTGCCCTGCTACTATTTGAGAATCTGTCTTATAATTATTCTTGTAGCCCCTAGAGCACGTGCTTTCCGGAGTCCCAATAAAATCCCTTCGTACTCCGCTATATTATTGGTAGACTTAAAGTTGAGTCTTGTGGAGTACATTGCTCTTTGCCCTGACGGTGAAATCAACACTGCCCCAATGCCTGCTCCGGATGCTTGGAAAGCCCCATCGGAGTAAACAGTCCAAACTCCGTCACTTAATTTCTCCGGAGTCAAATTCGCAGGTGGAGTCCACTCTGCTACGAAGTCTGCTAGGACTTGGGATTTGATAGCTGTCCTTGCCAATGAAAGATATGCCGAAGGGTGCTAGCTCGACTTCCCACTTTCCAATCCTTCCAGTGGAATCTTTGCTTCGGAGCATATCTCCTAAGGGATACGAAGTTGGTACAATTACATTGTGAGCCAAAAAATAATGCCTTAGCTTCCTCGAAGCCATTATCAGAGCATAAACGAACTTCTCAAGTTCGGAGTATCTTGTCTTCGCTCCTGACAATGCTTCGGATACAAAATAGACAGGATTTTGGACCAACTTCCCATTGAAATCCACTTCTCTGACAAGGACTGCGCTGACAGCTGAACTTGTAGCTGCAAGATACAGGAGTAGGGTTTCGTCTGCAATAGGCACCGTGAGTGTAGCAAGATTGCTGAGATAATCTTTATATCTTCGAAGCTTTTCTGACACTCCGGTGTCCATGCAAAATATTCGGACCCTTTCAAAGCTTTAAATATTGGCAAGCTCCTCTCCGCAGACCTTGATAAAAACCTGCTAAGTGCAGCCAGACGTCCAGTCAGCTTTTGCACTTGCTTTAAATTCTCCGAGAGGAGCCATCTTCTGCAGCGCAGTTATTTGAGTAGGGCTAGCTTCAATTCCCCTACTTGAAACTAAGTACCCTAACAACTTTCCAGCCTTAGCTCCGAATATACATTTTTCGGGGTTAAGGCGGATCCACATGCCCGAAGGCTATTGAATGTTTCTGCTAAGTCTAGGCTATGTTGGTGCTTTAAAGCACTCTTTATTACAATATCATCCATATAGGCCTCCACATTGCGACCTAGTTGATGACCTAGAGCCTTAGCAACTAATCTTGAAAAAGTAGCCCCATCATTTCTTAGGCCGAAGGGCATTCTTACATAGCAGAAGACTCCTGAAGGAGTTACAAAGCTTGTCTTGATTTCATCTTCGCGCTTCAACCATATTTGATGATAACCAGAATACGCGTCAAGGAAGCTTAGTAACTCCGAACCTGCAGTGGAGTCAACTAGTTGATCAATTCGGGGCATGGGGTAGGGGTCACGTGGGCACGCTTTATTCAGAGATGTGAAATCAATGCACATGCGCCACTTCCCGGAAGACTTCTTCTTGACGAAGACTAGGTTGGCTAACCATTCTGTGTGAGCCACTTCTCTGATAATCCTAGCCTTCAACAGTTTTTCAACTTCGTCCTTAGCTAGAGCAGCTCTCTCTGCGGACATCTTCCGGAGTCCTTGTCGAACAGGCCGAGCCTTCGGGTTTACAAGTAAACTGTGCTCAATAATATCCCGATCAACTCCGGTGATATCTTCGTCAGACCAAGCGAAGACATCCAAATTTTCTTCTATGACCATTTCCAAGGAAGTTGCAACTTCGGGAGGTAAATCTTTACCAAATTGAAAAGTGTATTCTTTACCATCTTTGACAATGATCTTCGTTGCAATCTCTCCTTCGGACTTGGTCTTGGAAACGACTTCTTCGAAGCTTCGGAGGAGGCTGAAAAAATTTCTTCATTGTCTTGGACACTGTTTACTTGCCTCGGATCAAGAGGAGGACCGTGACCATATTCTGCCCTCCGAGCCATGGCTTGATCTCCGAAGATTGTCAGGACTCCTGCTTGTGTGGGCATCTTCATGCACAAGTAGTTGTGATGCGCCACAGCTCCAAACTGATTCAACATGCCCCGTCCGAAGATGACATTATAAGCATATACGGGGCATCTACCACCATCAATATAACTT
>JAAALK010000080.1:48718873-48823192 GCA_019279435.1 Zizania palustris
CCGGAGTTTCAGTGGATGAAGGGGGAGTCGAAGTCACTATGGCTTCGATTCTCGAAGAAGTAACGAGGGCTCTTCAGGACGATGCTCCTGTAGTCCAAGATTTAACGGCTGATTCGGATGAGGACTACACTTTTGATCCTCCGATCAGTCCGGTAGTCGATATTCCAGAGAATGTCGAAGGTAGATTTTGCTTAATTCTTATCAAATTTTGCAAAATTATACAATGTGTAATATTTTTGTTTTTTTCAGAGCCTCCTGTTGTCGAAGTATCCCTCGAAGATACAATGCAAAGACCTTCGACAACTTCAGGGCCACAACCGGGAGTTGCTCTACCGGGGCCTGGAAGAGGAAAAAGACACATCGAGCCTCTCCCTGCTCAAGGATCGACTTCATCTGAGTCAACGGATGAAAGTGAATCGACTGAGGGGGGGCCATCTTCAGAAGTTCCAAGGGCCTCGGAAGAGCCCTCCGGACCTTCGCTAAGCAGGGCTGACCAGAAAGCTTCAAAACTGCTTCCTCTCCGCAGACCTTGATAAAAACCTGCTAAGTGCGGCTAGACGTCCGGTCAGCTTTTGCACTTGCTTTACATTCTCGGGAGGAGCCATCTTCTGCAGCGCAGTTATTTGAGTAGGGCTAGCTTCAATTCCCCTGCTTGAAACTAAGTACCCTAACAACTTTCCAGCCTTAGCTCCGAATATACATTTTTCGGGGTTAAGGCGGATGCCACATGCCCGAAGGCTATTGAATGTTTCTGCTAAGTCTAGGCTATGTTGGTGCTTTAAAGCACTCTTTATTACAATATCATCCATATAGGCCTCCACATTGCGACCTAGCTGATGACCTAGAGCCTTAGCAACTAATCTTGAAAAAGTAGCCCCGGCATTTCTTAGGCCGAAAGGCATTCTTACATAGCAGAAGACTCCCGAAGGAGTTACAAAGCTCGTCTTGATTTCATCTTCGCGCTTCAACCATATTTGATGATAGCCGGAATACGCATCGAGGAAGCTTAGTAACTCCGAACCTGCAGTGGAGTCAACTAGTTGATCAATTCGGGGCATGGGGTAGGGGTCACGTGGGCACGCTTTATTCAATGATGTGAAATCAATGCACATGCGCCACTTTCCGGAGGATTTCTTCCTGACGAAGACTGGGTTGGCTAACCACTCTGTATGGGCCACTTCTCTGATAATCCCAGCCTTCAACAGTTTCTCAACTTCGTCTTTAGCTAGAGCAGCTCTCTCTGCGGACATCTTCCGGAGCCCTTGTCGACAGGCCGGGCCTTCGGGTTTACAAGCAAGCTGTGCTCAATAATATCCCGATCGACTCCGGTGATATCTTCGTCAGACCAAGCGAAGACATCCAGATTTTCTTCTACGACCTTTTCCAAGGAAGTTGCAACTTCGGGAGGTAAATCTTTACCAAATTGAAAAGTGTATTCTTTACCATCTTTGACAATGACCTTCGTTGCAATCTCTCCTTCGGGACTTGGTCTTGGAAATGACTTCTTCGAAGCTTCGGAGGAGGCTGAAAAAATTTCTCCATTATCTTGGACATTGTTTACTTGCCTCGGATCAAGAGGAGGACCATGACCATATTCTGCTCTCCGAGCTATGGCTTGATCTCCGAAGACTGTCAGAACTCCTGATTGTGTGGGCATCTTCATGCACAAGTAATTGTGATGCGCCACAGCTCCGAACTGATTCAACATGCCTCGGCCAAAGATAACATTATAAGCATACGGGGCATCCACCACATCAAAGATAACTTCTTCAGTTCGGGCTAGTAAACCTTCTCCGAAGGTTACTTCCAGGCCTATCTGGCCAAGTGCATCTAGCGGAGGTCCTGCAAAGCCTTGCAGAGGACGAGCCGCTGGGAGAAGATGCTTCCGGGAAATGCATAACTGATCGAAGGCTTGTACAAATATGATATCTGCCGAGCTACCTCCGTCAATTAGCACCCTTCGACCTCAGTCCCTGCAATATCAGCAGTTATAACCAATGGATCTGCATGCGGGAACTTGATACCAGCTGCATCCTCCGCAGAGAAAGATATTGGAACATGAGACCACTCCGGCATTGCAGCTGCAGATGACGAAGTTCCAATGTGGCCTACTTCTCGAACGTACTCTCTTCGCTGTCTCTTGGACATGCTTCCGAGAGTACCTCCTCCGGAGATAGGGAGAACTACTCTCTTCCCTCTATCTTGCCCTTCTTCTTGCTTCGGAGGTGGCATAACATTGGCCACCGGAGGATGTCTTGCAGCATCAAAATTTTCTATTTGCGCTACAGCCTGGACCGGCTCCGAGCGCACTGCTGCTGCTGGACTTCGGTCGGTACTACCTCGACCCGAAGTTCTCTCCAAGTATTCTCCCCGAAGGGTAAGAATAGCCTTGCAGGTGTCAGTTGCATGGCTTCGGTTCTCTCCATGAATACAGCAAAACAGGGTCTGGCCTTTGCCAGCCGTTTTCCCTGGCGGCCTCCAGCCGCTGGACTTGTTCCCCGCAGCTGCGGAGCTCTTGGTGCAAACTTCTGCGGGGGTGCAATGTTTAAGACCTCAGAACGAGGGTGCTTTTGCCCTCTTCTTCTATCATGTTGCACTTCGGGGACTGGCTCTTGCGGCGGAGCCGAAGTCTTCACCTCTGCTTTAACTTCTGTCAACACTGTCGAAGTAGCAGTAGTCCTCCGAAGCCAACTTTCTTCCGACTTCGAGTACTCCTCGAAGTACGACATCAACTGCGATACTGTGGTGATGCTCTTTCCGATGCAATTTATCCAGAAGGCCTTTATGACTGACGCCTTCCCGAGCCGCATCAACCACCGAAGATGTGGACAGCCCCCGAATTTGCGACTTCGTGTGAGCGAAGCGCTTGAAGTACTGCCTCAATGTTTCTCCGGGGAGCTGTTTCACTTGGAAAAGGCTTCCTGTCGACATGGGGGGCACGAAGGTGCCCTGAAAGTTACTTATGAACTTCTTCTTCAACTGTACCCATGACATGATTGATCCTGGTTTTAAAGACCAGAACCATCTCAACGCCACTCCTTCAGGGCTAACGGGAAGCACTTCGCCATAGTCTCTCTGTCTCCGCCGCTAGCCTCAATCGCTAGGGCATAAGAAACGCACAAACTCACTGGGATCTTCGTCTCCAACATACTTGCAGAGCTTCGAAGTTTTAAACTTCGGATTGAAGCGAATCTTCTGAAGCTCAGGATGCAACGGAGATTCATTGTCGTAAGAAGCGTTCTCCGGGGCTTCGGGATAATCAAGATCGTCGTCTTCGTGCACCTCGGGGATAGCTGGGGTGGCTTGAGGGCGAAGCCTGTTCGCAGCCTCCTGTCGCCACCTCGCTACCCCTCGGCTTGAAGATTGGCCATTTGAGTGGCCATGTCTCCAAGGCTATCTTCATCTCCTCCGGAAGGACCTTCCGGTCTTGAGAACTGGTATGATCAGTTCCAATCGGAATGGAGGGTGGCAGAGTGGCTCCGGGCGGTCGGAGTGTAGAAGGGGTTGGTGGAGAGGTTTCGTATCCTCGAGGGATAAAAGCCCCTTGCGGAGTTAGAGGTGGAGGGATAGTCGAAGACCCTCCGACTTCGACTGTGTCGAAGGGTATCTCTCCGGAGATCCGAGAGGACCTCCGAGTGGGATTGCGAGGTGCGCTCCGCTTAGGAGGCATGATGCAAGAAGTTGGTAGAGAACGAAGTTTTTTGGACTAGGTTCCCCACGGACGGCGCCAACTATTGGCGTAAAAGATTACGCTAACAGGTTTCTGTAGAGAAGAAACTAACAAACGAAGTGTTTGCGAAGCAAACTGTTCTAAGCCTCCGAAAGGATAATAACTTAGAATAGTTCGAAAGTGTGTATTGATTCACTTGTAATCGGTCCCTATTACAGGGTGAAATGGGGGGTATTTATAGGCCTGAACATTAAGGAAAAGACCTATTTACCCCTCTATTACAACCGACATTAAGGAAACTATTCGGTTTCCTTAGTAGGGCTAAAATGGTAAAAGACTAATCTAATAGGATAGAAGATAAGTCTTCCATCTTAGCTGGCAGAAAAGATCCTGGAAGGCTTTGGTTCGAAGATATACTTCGAACCAGTGCCAGTCTTCGGACTCCGAACGAGGTTCCAAGCCACCTTCGAAGATGACCTTCGGACTATCTTCGAACTGGTTGGCTGTCTTCATGTTGCTTTGGCAATAACTCTGAAGATGGGATATTTTCCCCCAACATTGATCTTGCGGAGACCGCCTTCCGAATCATCCTCGAAGACGATAGGCCAGTTGGCCATCAGGGGAGGAATTTGCAGTCCGAGGAATTCTTTGGCTAAGTCCTGCATGCTTAACCTTTGGCTAATTTTCTGAAGAAGGTTAAGACGAGCTTCGAGCCGGCCTTCGTTGGGCTGCACTAAGGCTTCTTTCCGAAATTGAATTTCTTTAAGGGGCCCAGCCAGAGGACTGTTCGCTCCAACTTCGGCATAGAACCATCTTAGAACCCAGTCAGTGTACCATCTAGCATTGATGGCCTTGGCAGGAAACTGAAGGGCATATTCATCCCGAAGCCTAAAGTTGATAGAGCCGAACGATACTACCACTTTTTCACCTCCGGAGCCTACGAAAGTCTTCGGCTGGCAAGTTGCTCTATGAAGTGCAGCGAAGATTTCTGCCCTCCCCTCGCAACCTTCGGCTCTCAGCGCCCATTCAAAGATAGCTAACCTAGCTACTGCATTCGGAGATAATTGGGGGAGGATTACATGAAACAGATCCAATACCTCCGCTAGGAAGTCCACAGCAGGAAGGCCTAAGCCAGCTTCGAAGAAGGCTTCGAATACTACTACTTCTCCGGGTCTTGGTGATGGAATTGATTCTTTGCCCAGCTTCCGAATCATAACTCCATTGCTAATTTTTTCCCCCTGCTGTGATTGCCAAAGACTCTCTCTTGCAGGTAGAAGGCCCCAACTCAAAAGATTGATCCAAATACTTGGTCGATGGCGGGCACAGACCTTGGTCACCGGCGATTTGGGGATTTCTCCCCCCCTACCGCCATGGATGTCGCCGCTGACATCGGAGGTGCCGCCGCCAACGCTGCCGTTGCTGCTGCTGCGGCCGCCTGCTGCCGAGCCAAGGCCGAGGGAGGAGCGGATCCCTTAGTCTTCACCATCGCGATTCCCGGATTGCTCTGAAGAAATGGAGGCTATGGCTCAAGAACTCAAGAGGTTAAAAAGTTTTTGAATGCGAGAACGCGACGAAAGGGTAACCAGGTAAATTCTAGGCCTTCTATTTATAGGCTAGACTTCACTTTTTACCGTTAACCCATGTCGTTTCGCATTCCTGCCGTTACTTTTCCTTGAGATTAACGTTTACTGTAGTTTCCGTTAGAAACAGAAACTTAACAGCTATTTTCTCTAAGTCTAAAAGACTTTTGAACTTCTAGAGTCGGTTCTAAGATAGTTCGAAAAATAACTACCTTAAGACTAATTCGAAGTTCATATCTTCATGCATTTCGGAGATAAAATAAAAACTAATAACCCCTATGATTGGTTATCTTTTCTTTTCGTATACTGCTCTCCTAACGTTATAGGTCGAACGGAGAAGCGTATTCGAGGGGCTACTGTTGGGGGAAAATATCTCATCTTTGGGGTTATTGCCGAAGCAGCATAAAGGCAGTCAACCAGTTCGAAGATTCTCCGAAGATCATCTTCGAAGATGCCCAGAACCCCGTTCGAAGCACGAAGATAGGCATAGGTTCGGAGTACATCTTCGAACTAATGCCCTCCAAGATCTTTTCTGCCAGCTAAGATGGAAGGCTTATCTTCTTTCTTATTAGATTAGTCTTTTACCATTTTAGCCCTATTAAGGGTACCGAATAGTTTCACTATGTCGGTTGTAATAGAGGGGTAAATAGGTCTTTTCCTTAATGTTTGGGCCTATAAATACCCCCCATTTCATCCTGTAATAGGGACCGAATACAAGTTATTCAATACATACTTTCGAACTATTCTAAGTTATTATCCTTTCGGAGGCTTAGAAGAGTTCGCTTCACAAACACTTCGTTTGTTAGTTTCTTTTCCACAGAAACCTGTTAGCGTAATCTTTTACGCCAACACTGTTGATGGCCCTCGCTAGGAAGTCATCTTGATACTCCTTCCGAAGATAGAAGTTGGCACTCCCGAAGGCTAAGGCCCTCTTGACGCGGTCTGACCCCTCCCTTTGCTTTGGCTAGCAGTTAGCATCATGGAGGGCAACGAAGACGTCTGCGCGCCCCTCGCAGCCTTTGGCCCTCATGGCTAACTCAAAGATGGCCAACCTTGCCACGGCATTTGGAGACAGATGAGGAAGCTTGAAGTTATACGCCTTGAACACTTCACTCAACATGTCCACTGCTGGCAGCCCGAGGCCGGCCTCGAAGAATGCTTCGAAAAGTACAACTTCGTCAGCCCGAGACCTCGGTATGGCCTTTGACTTCATAGGAACCCGAAGCTGGATCTACTCCCACACCTTCCCTTCGCAAACTCTTTGGACAAACTCCTCCATTGAAGTCCAAGCCCTCATCTCCTATGTCTGCTTGAATTTATCCGATGGCGACCGAAGGTCCCTTGGCCCCAAGCGCCTTGCTGCAGGCTTCACAACCGCTGCCACCGCCTGTGCCTAGGCGGAGCTCAAACTCGCACCCAAGGTCAAGGCCTTCTTCGACGCAACCTTCTTCGGCATCTTGTGAGGCTTCGGAGTTAGCCTCCGGGCTCCCTTTGAAGTCTTCCAGAGCCAACTTCCGGGCTCCCTTCGGAGTCCTCCGGAGTTAGCCTCCGGGCTCCCTTTTGAGTTAGCCTACGGGCTCCGTTTGGAGCCCTCTAGAGTCAACCCTTCGGGCTTCCTTCAGGGTTCCCTAGAGCCAGCCTCCGGACCCCCCCTCCGGTTCCCTCTCGAAGCTAAGTATCAGGAAGTCCATTCGGAGTTCAGTTCAGAGCATACTTCGAAGTCCACCTCAAAGCGCCCTTCGAAGCATTTGATGTAGTCTCCACCCGAAGAGCTTCGGCCACTACCTCGAACCAGGAAAATGTCTTAGCTCCGCTACAGTGTAGAGCCATACCGGGGGCCCCTCTGCCCCTAGTATGTCGTTTAGCTACTCAGAAGTAACGTTCATCTGATACGTCTGTAAAGCTGTAAAGCTGTTTGTACAGTAGTCTAGTCTTTTTCCCTTCTTGCCCCTATAAGGCCTATAACCTATAGAGGGCATTTAGGTCTTTTCCTTTAGCCTGTGTGCCTATAAAAGAAGGGACATGCCCTTTTAATAGACAGGTTCAGTAGAGGCAAACTATGCCAAATTCATTGTGATGCGCCACAGCTCCGAATTGGTTTAGCATGCCTCTTCCGAAGATGACGTTGTAAGCATACGGGGCATCTATAACATCGAAGATTACTTCCTCAGTTCGGGCCAACAAACCTTCCCCGAAGGTAACTTCCAGGCCTATTTGGCCAAGTGCATCGAGCGGAGGTCCTGCGAAGCCTTGCAAAGGACGAGCCGCTGGAAGGAGATGCTTTCGGGAAATGCACAATTGATCGAAGGCTTGAACAAAAATGATGTCTGCCGAACTACCTCCGTCAATCAACACCATTCGAACTTCAGTTCCCGCAATATCGGCAGTGATAACAAGTGGGTCTGCATGCGGGAACATAATGCCAGCTGCATCCTCCGCAGAAAAGGATATCGGTACATGAGACCACTCCGGCATTGCAGCTGCAGACGACGAAGTCCCAATATGGCCTACTTCCCTGACGTAGTCTCTTCACTATCTCTTTGACATACTTCCGAGGGTACCTCCTCCAGAGATGGGGAGGACTACTCTTTTCCCTCGGTCTTGCCCTTCCTCTTGCTTCGGGGGTGGCATAACATTGGCCACTGGAGGGTGTCTTGCGGCATCAAAGTTTTCTATCCGCGCCACAGCCTGAACCGGCTCCAGGCGTGCTGCAGCTGGAACTCGGTCGGTAGTACCTCGACCCGAAGTTCTTTCTAGATACTCTCCTCTTAGAGTAAGTATAGCCTTGCAAGTATCAGTTGCATGGCTTCGATTTTCACCATGGATGCAGCAGAAAAGGATCTGGCCTTTGCCAGCCGTTTTCCCTGGTGGCCTCCAGCCGCAGGCCTTGTTCCTCGAAGACTATGGAGCTCTCTGTGTAAACTTCTGTGGGGGTGCAATATTCAAAACTTCAGAACGAGGGTGCTTTTGCCCTCTTCTCCAATCATGTTGAACTTCGAAGACTGGTTCTTGCGGCTGTGCCGAAGTTTTTACTTCTACTTTGACTTCTTGCAATATGGACGAAGTAGCTGCAGTTCTTCGGAGCCAACCCTCTTCTGACCTCGCATACTCCTCGAAGTAAGACATCAGCTGAGAGACCGAGGAGATGCTTTTCCGATGAAGCTTGTCCAAGAGGCCTTGATGAGTGACGCCTTCCCGAGCTGCATCAACTACCGAAGATGCAGACAACCCCCGGATTTGCGACTTCGTATGAGCGAAGCGCTTAAAATATTGCCTCAATGTCTCTCCGGGGAGCTGTTTCACCTGGAAAAGGCTTCCCGTTGACATGGGGGGCACGAAGGTACCTTGAAAATTGCTTACAAACTTCTTCTTCAGCTGCCCCCATGAATTAATTGATCCTGGCTTCAAGGACCAGAACCACCTTAACGCGACTCCTTGAAGAGCTAAGGGGAAGCACTTTGCCATGGTGTCTCGAACTCCTCCGCTAGCTTCAATTGCTAGGGCATAAGAACGAACAAACTCTCCGGGATCTTCATCTCCAGCATACTTACTGTTGGCGTAAAAGATTACGCTAACAGGTTTCTGTAGAAAAGAAACTAACAAACGAAGTGTTTGTGAAGCAAACTGTTCTAAGCCTCCGAAAGGATAATAGCTTAGAATAGTTCGAAAGTGTGTATTAAATCACTTGTATTCGGTCCCTATTACAGGGTGAAATGGGGGGTATTTATAGGCCCAAACATTAAGGAAAAGACCTATTTACCCCTCTATTACAACCGACATTAAGGAAACTATTTGGTTTCCTTAATAGGGCTAAAATGGTAAAAGACTAATCTAATAGAAAAGAAGATAAGTCTTCCATCTTAGCTGGCAGAAAAGATCCTAAAGAGCTTTAGTTCGAAGACATACTTCGAACCAATGCCTGTCTTCGTGCTTCGAACGGGGTTCTGGGCATCTTCAAAGATGATCTTCGGAGAATCTTCGAACTGGTTGACTGTCTTTATGCTGCTTCGGCAATAACCCCGAAGATGAGATATTTTCCCCCAACACTTACCGAGCTTCGAAGTCTTAAACTTCGGATCAAAGCGAACTTTCTGCAGCTCAGGATGCAGCGGAGATTCATTATCGAAGGAGGCGTTCTCCGGGGCTTCGGGATAATCGGGTTCGTCGTCTTCGGGCACTTTTGGGATAGTTGGGATGCCTTGAGAGTGAAGCCTGTTCGCAGCTTCTTGTCGCCACCTTGCTACTTCAGCTTGAAGGTTGGCCATTTGAGTGGCCATATCTCCAAGATTGTCTTCATCTCCTCCGGAAGGATCTTCCGGGTCTTGAGAACTAGTAGGATCAGTTCAAAGTGGGATGGAAGGTGTAAGAGGGATTCCAGGTGGTCGAAGTATGGAAGGATTTGGCGGAGAAGCTTCGTATGTTCGAGGGATGGAAACTCCTTCCGGAGTTTGAGGTGGAGGGAATGTCGAAGGCCCTCCGACTTCAACCGTATCGGATGGTGTCTCTCCGGAGATCCGAGAGGACCTCCGAATAGGGTTACGAGGTGCGCTCCGCTTAGGAGGCATGATGTAAGAAGTTGGTAGAGAACGAAGTTTTTCGGACTAGGTTCCCCACGGACGGTGCCAACTGTTGGCGTAAAAGATTACGCTAACAGGTTTTTGTAGATTAGAAACTAACAAACGGAGTGTTTGCGAAATGAACTGTTCTAAGCCTCCGAAAGGATAATAACTTAGAATAGTTCGAATGTGTGTATTGAATAACTTGTATTCGGTCCCTATTACAGGGTGAAATGGGGGGTATTTATAGGCCCAAATATTAAGGAAAAGACCTATTTACCCCTCTATTACAACCGACATAGTGGAAACTATTCGGTACCCTTGATAGAGCTAAAATGGTAAAAGACTAATTTAATAATATAAAAGATAAATATTCCATCTTAGCTGGCAATAAAGATCTCGAAAAGCCTTAGTTCGAAGATGTACTCCGAACCAATGCCTATCTTCGTACTTCGAGCCTGACTCAGGGTATCTTCGAAGAGGGACATCTGGAAACCTTTGAATCCACTATCTGCTTTTACGCGGTTGCGGCAATAACCCCGAAGATGGGATATTTTCCCCCAACACCTTTCCTTCATGTCGGTAGGATATGGGCACGTTGGTACTCCGGAGGGGGGAGTTCGCGCCCACTAAAGCGTAGAACCATTCCTAGTCCCACTTCAAGTACCATTTGCTCTTGATGGCCCTCGCTGGGAAGTCATCTTGATACTCCTTCCGAAGATAGAAGTTGGCACTCCCGAAGGCTAAGGCCCTCTTGACGCGGTCTGACCCCTCCCTTTGCTTTGGCTAGCAGTTAGCATCATGGAGGGCAACGAAGACGTCTGCGCGCCCCTCGCAGCCTTTGGCCCTCATGGCCAACTCAAAGATGGCCAACCTTGCCACGGCATTTGGAGACAGATGAGGAAGCTTGAAGTTATACGCCTTGAACACTTCACTCAACATGTCCACTGCTGGCAGCCCGAGGCCGGCCTCGAAGAATGCTTCGAAAAGTACAACTTCGTCAGCCCGAGACCTCGGTATGGCCTTTGACTTCATAGGCACCCGAAGCTGGATCTACTCCGACACCTTCCCTTCGCAAACTCTTTGGACAGACTCCTCCATTGAAGTCCAAGCCCTCATCTCCTATGTCTGCTTGAATTTATCCGATGGCGACCGAAGGTCCCTTGGCCCCAAGCGCCTTGCTGCAGGCTTCACAACCGCTGCCACCGCCTGTGCCTAGGCGGAGCTCAAACTCGCACCCAAGGTCAAGGCCTTCTTCGACGCAACCTTCTTCGGCATCTTGTGAGGCTTCGGAGTTAGCCTCCGGGCTCCCTTTGAAGTCTTCCAGAGCCAACTTCCGGGCTCCCTTCGGAGTCCTCCGGAGTTAGCCTCCGGGCTCCCTTTTGAGTTAGCCTACGGGCTCCGTTTGGAGCCCTCTAGAGTCAACCCTTCGGGCTTCCTTCAGGGTTCCCTAGAGCCAGCCTCCGGACCCCCCCTCCGGTTCCCTCTCGAAGCTAAGTATCAGGAAGTCCATTCGGAGTTCAGTTCGGAGCATACTTCGAAGTCCACCTCAAAGCACCCTTCGAAGCATTTGATGTAGTCTCCACCCGAAGAGCTTCGGCCACTACCTCAAACCAGGAAAATGTCTTAGCTCCGCTACAGTGTAGAGCCATACCGGGGGCCCCTCTGCCCCTAGTATGTCGTTTATCTACTCAGAAGTAACGTTCATCTGATACGTCTGTAAAGCTGTAAAGCTGTTTGTACAGTAGTCTAGTCTTTTCCCTTCTTGCCCCTATAAGGCCTATAACCTATAGAGGGCATTTAGGTCTTTTCCTTTAGCCTGTGTGCCTATAAAAGAAGGGACATGCCCTTTTAATAGACAGGTTCAGTAGAGGCAAACTATGCCAAATCCATTGTAGATTGGACGTAGGGCTATTATCTCTTCGGGGAGGCCTAAACCAGTATAAATCCTTTCTCCCACTGTGAGAACCCTTCGAGGTCCACTCTATACACCATATACACACAAAACGTACTGTAGCTAACGCAATTGCTACAACACCGGAGCACTCCTCCGAAGGCTACACAGCACCTCCGGACCTGTAGCAGTGAGATAAAGGACGCCGAGCCTCCGGCCTATCGTGCCCAAGGATCCTAGGTCCTGTACCTAGTATCCTAGGGTCGACGGTGACCTAGAGTCAAAGGTGGCTCAGAGTCGAAGGTGGCTCACACTATCACAGGTTCGGTGAATCCACACCACTCATTCCATTCTCATTCCAGAATCAAACTCAGAAGCCTTGCTTCATCATCTAAACACGCTTAGAAGCCTTGTATCACGTATCAAAATTTAAGGTCTATTGAGAATTAATTATTTCGGAGCCTTGCTTTACTTAATTCAAATAGGTCTTCGAAGCTACGCTTCGTTTCAATTCGAGCGTTCAAAGCCCAAGCGAGGCCTCCGAATGATGTGATATATATATTCAAAGCTGCCCAAGGTGCACCCCTCCGCATTTTATAATTGCGCGCACCAGCAATGCCCATGTCCTTAACCGCCATGTGCAAGGGGTGATCGAGTTATATGTATGCAAAGTGTGTGAATGAAATATGCAATATGATCATTCAAACTAATCGTATGAAGCATGTGAAACGTGCGAAGCATGCCAACGAAGTATGCTTTCATGAAGTACAAGACAATTTCCATTCATTGAGTGCCATGTATAAATACAAAGTACGTTTACAAGTACACCTCAAAAGCTAAAATACTACGTGAGAAACCAAGGGTTGGTTTTGGAGTCTGTGATGAGTGATTGACATATTTTATCCTCTGATTCGAAGGGGTCCCTCTGAAGGGGTTTGGAGGTGGTTTCACTGAAGGGTTCGGTGGGTCTGTTTGCTGCAGCTGTTGCAGCGGAGTGTGCCTGTCGGAGGGGTCTAACAGTACACGATGACTGGGTCGTACCGAAGGTCTCGGTACTTTGGGCGGTACACCGGAGTGTGTGCCAAAGGTTGTTTACCCGGAGAGGTCTCCGGGGTACCGGATAAACTTGTCTGTTTGTCTGTGGTGCGTAGGTGACTTCAGAGGTGACGAACGGTTCGCAGCAAGTGAACCTGGGTCAAGCGGGAGGCTTGATGCCAGGCGAGCGGGGAGCTCGGTCACGAAGGCTACGAAGGGGTCAAGGTTAGACCTCGGGTCAAGGTGCGCCAGACGAAGGCAGAGAGTGTGGAGCATGGCTCCGGGTGAAGGTACTCCGAGATGAAGTCCTCGGAGGCGAGGCACTTCGAAGGGTACTCCGAATGGAGTGACTTTAGAGTATGGTGGACTAAGTCCTCAGCAATGAGACAAGGCGTTCGAAGTGTGCTCTGGAGGGAGGCACTTGAAGGTATGCCCGACGGAGGTCTCAGAAGTCGAGGTGCATCGAAGGCATGGTTTGGGTGAGGTTCATCGAGGAGTGTGCTCAAGGAGAGACACTGCGACGAAGGGCTCATGGAATGCTTCATGCGGAGGCCTTGGACGAAGGAGGGACTTCGAAGGGTAGTACTCTGAAGGTGGGGCTTCGGAGTGAGGCTGACTTGAGGTACTTCGGGCATGCATGGCTTCAGTACACGGACTTACGGAGTTTGAGCAGGGAGAAGTTGCGAAGTCATGGTGGTCCACTCCGGAGGTGTTGGTGCAAAGGCCCAAGGGCTTTGACGGCTTCGGCTCAAAACCGTCACTGTATCGAAGGCTGACTTCAGTGAAGCAAAGGATGTCAGGCTCAAGGCTTCTCACCGAAGCTACCGCACCCCTCGAATGCGAAGGGGGGCTTCGGAAGCCTCCAATACAACAAAGGCTGACCGTTTCTGCTCTGCAAAAACTGATGTTGTCTTCTCTGCGAAGCTGACAAAAGAAGCCTCCAAATAAAGTAGACTACCAGCTGTACCCCATGTTCTGATGAGACAAAACCAGTGTAAACCCTAGGGGTAAAGTAGTCTATTCACAGGGCTGAATAGTGCCTATAAATAGTGGAGGCTAGCTAGGTCACTGTAACACTTTGAGTAGCCATTCTTGAGCTCCTGTGCTAGCCGCCACACTCGTGTATTTAGTCTGTGAGTTCATTTTTGTGTTGCCTGTTCAAGTAATGAAACTTTGATTATGTCTTCATTTGTGCTTGAACTTGTATTCTGTGTTACACTGCATGTTTTGATTTCTCTGTACACCATCTTCTTCCTGGGTGAAGTTGTGTTTTGAATCTCTTCTAGAGAGGTGTGTGAGAAGTCTGTCCGAGTGAAGTGTGTTTTTTAGTGTCTGTTCGCTCTGTGTAAACTGGAGGCTAGACCTCTCTGATTACTAGCGAAGCACTGTCCTTGGGTTAAATCAAACCCCATTTTCTTCCCTGGTCGAAGTCCTCGGCGAAGTGTATGTGGTGTGCATTTAGAACTTCGAAGTACGAAGCCTAGTACCAGTTGCTAGCACTGAGTGTTTGGTCGAAGTCCATAGAGGGAAGTCTGCTCTTGCAAAGGGTGAAGCGCGAAGTCTGCTCGAAGGCACCCAGTGTGTGGAGCCTGCACTGACTTAGTAGAGCTGAATCTTCGGGGTTGTAGGTGGAGCGAAGTCTTCTTGGCTTCGAACTTTTGCTCCTTGCGAAGCCTGATTTCGGAGTTATAAAATACCTCCGAACCAGAACTTCGAAGGGTGTGTTCGAAGCCTGTTCCGCAGAAGACAAAATTAAAACAGAAGGCTATTTTTAGTCTAAAATTTTAAAAGCTCCCATTCACCCCCCCCCCTGTCTGGTCACCGTTTCCGGTCCAACACTACGAGTAATGTGTGTCTAAGCCTAAGAAAAAATGGGCCCGAGGCCCTGACAAACTCGACCCTCGCTTGCTCTTTTTCTAGGCAGGGCCCCCTCGGCTGGATGAAGCCCCGTCAGAGCCAGAGCTACCATGGCCGGACCGTCCACACATCAAAGCCCACAGAACTTGTCTTTCTTCTTGCAGGTCGGCCCAAGTCCGAAGCACAGGCGGTGCCACATCGAAGGCAGAAAAATCTAGGGCTTCGTCACCTTGTAAATCCATACTCGAAGACTGCACCCCCTCGGCACTTAAGCCTACCCCAAAATAGCTTAAGTCTGGCGAGGATGAAGAACTCCATAGGGGCTCCATCTTCATGGTGGCTAGCAGCTCCTAGGCTACTTCAGGAATAACTTCATCCCTAGGACCCCTCGGAAGTTTGAACCGAGGGGAGCCTTCGGACCTAGCTACCTCTAGCACTACCCAAAGATGACGAAGCTCTTACGAATCCTCGAGCACTTCAAAGTCATCATCCGAAGGCTGAGCTTGGGCAGGTACAAAATACCCCAATATTTCTATTAATACATTGACAAGTCATTTTACAAGCCTACAGCTAAGAATTACAAAGGAGCCCAAGGAGATCTACACCTTCGATGGTGGAGGGTTCGATGCCGAAGACCGAGCTAGCATGGCCTGAGCCCCGGCTCGGCATAAGCGGGTGACTCATTGCAGCTCGAGGACTGCTTCGCACCCTTGGGTCTTCCAGGGTTCTTGAAGCCTACGCCACGCTCCGCGGACTACCGAGGATGGTGAAGTCAAGCGATGGACTCCGAAGGCCACCGGCGTGGCCAAGGTCGCTGCTTCAAGGTGGTTGCACCCCGCATCATGAAGCATTTGCAGCACCCCTTGGCTAGCCACCGGCCCGGACGTTTGGAGAAACTCGAGCCGGTCCTCGATAGGATCTTGGGGATTGAAGTCCGGAGCCAGGCACTCGGTCCCCAAGCGCTCTAAGACTTCGGTCAGGCTCGAGGTGGCTTTATCAACCCCTCGCACCACGAAGCCCTCTTGAGCTTGGCTAGCGACGTGAAGATCAGAGTGAGAAACCAAGGGTTGGTTTTGGAGTCTGTGATAAGTGATTGACAGATTTTACCCTATGATTCGAAGGGGTCCCTCCAAAGGGGTTCGGAGGTTGTTTCACCGAAGGGTTCGGTGGGTCTGTTTGCTGCAGCTGTTGCAGTGGAGTGTGCCTGTCGGAGGGGTCCAACAGTACACGATGACTGGGTTGTACCGAAGGTCTCGGTACTTTGGGCGGTACACCGGAGTGTGTATTGGAGGTTGTTTACCCGGAGAGGTCTCCGGAGTACTGGATACACTTGTCTGCTTGTCTGTGGTGCGCAGGTGACTTCGGAGGTGACGGACGGTTCGTAGCAAGTGAACCTGGGTCAAGCGGGAGGCTTGATGCCAGGGAAGAAGGGGGCTCCATCACGAAGGCTGCGAAGGGGTCGAGGTCGTACCTCGGGTCGAGGTGCGCCAGGAGAAGGCAGTAAGTGCGGAGCGTGGCTCCGGGTGAAGGTACTCCGAGACGAAGTCCTAGGAGGTGAGGCACTTCGAAGGGTACTCCGAATGGAGTGACTTCGGAGTGTGGTGGACCAAGTCCTTAGCAATGAGGCAAGGTGTTCGAAGTGTGCTCCGGAGGGATACACTTGAAGGTATACCCGATGAATGTCTCAGAAGTCGAGGTGCATCGAAGGCATGGTCTGGGTGAGGATCGTCGAGGAGTGTGCTCGAGGAGAGACACTGCGACGAAGTGCTCATGGAATGCTTCATGCGGAGGCCTTGGACGAAGGAGGGACTTCGAAGGGTGGTACTCCGAAGGTGGGGCTTCGGAGTGAGGCTGGCTTCGGAGTGAAGCTGACTTCGTAGCAAGGCTGACTCCGGAGCGATGCTGGCTCCGGAGCGAAGCTGACTCGAGGTACTTCGGCCTTGCATGGCTTTGGTACACAGACTGACGGAGTTTGAGCTGGGAGAAGCCGCGAAGCCGTGGTGGTCCACTATGAAGGTGTTGGTGAGAAGGCCCAAGGGCTTTGACGGCTTCGGCTCAAAACCATCACTGTATCGAAGGCTGACTTCGGTGAAGTGAAGGCCGTTAGGCTCAAGGCTTCTCACTGAAGTATCGCACCCCTCGTGTGCGAAGGGGGCTTCAGAATGGTCCAAAACTGCAAAGGCTGACAGCGTCTGCTCTACAAAAGCTAGTGATGTCCCCTCTGCGAAGCTAACAAAAGGAGCCTCCAAATAAAGTAGACTACCAGTTGTACCCCCTGTTCTGATGAGACAAAACCGGTGTAAACCCTAGGGGTAAAGTAGTCTATTCACAGGGCTGAATAGTGCCTATAAATAGTGGAGGCTAGCTAGGTCACATCAACACTTTGAGCAGTCATTTTTGAGCTCCTATGCTAGCCGCCACATACCATGTATTCATCATGTCCAATTTTTCTGTTCCCTATTCAAGCATTGAAGCTTTGATTTTGTGTTCATTTACTGCTTGAGATTGTATGCGTACTTCTCTGCATGCTTCGATCTCTCTTGTCTCACTTCTTGTGAGTTGAGTTTGTGCATTGAATCCTTTCTGGAGAAGTGTGTGAGAAGCCTGTTCGAGCGAAGTGTGTTAGAGCGAAGTTTGTGTTTTTCAGTGTCTGTTCAATCTGTGTAAACTGGAGGCTAGACCTCTCTGATTACTAGCGAAGCACTGGTCTTGGCTTAGATCAAAGCCCATTTTCTTCCCGTATTGAAGTCCTCGACGAAGTCTGTTTAGTGTGCGTTTAGACCTTCGAAGTACGAAGCCCGACACCAGTTGCTGTCGCTAAGTATTGGGTCGAAGTCCGTAGAGGGAAGTCTGCTCTTGCGAAGTCTGTAGTGCGAAGCCTGCTCAAAGGCACCCAGTGTACGGAGCTTGCACTGACTTAGCAAAGCTGATCGAAGTCCTCAGAGGGAAGTCCACTCTTGCGAAGGGTGAAGTGCGAAGCCTGCTCGAAGGCACCCAGTGTGCTGAGCCTGCACTGACTTAGAAGAGTTGATCGAAGTCCTTAGAGGGAAGTCCGCTCTTGCGAAGGTTGTAGTGCGAAGCCTGCTCGAAGGCACCCTATGTGCGGAGTCTGCACTGACTTAGCAGAGCTGAGTTTTCGGGGTTGTGGGTGGAGCAAAGTCTTCTTGACTTCGAACTTTTGTTCCTTGCGAAGCTTGATTTCGGAGCTGTGAAATACCTCCGAAACAGAACATCGAAGGTTGTGTTCGAAGCCAGTTCCGTAGAAGACAGAAGTAAAACAGAAGGCTATTTTTAGTCTGAAATTTTAAAAGCTCCCATTCACCCCCCTCTGGTCGCCGTTTCCGGTCCAACAATTGGTATCAGAGCAGGTTAAGATCACCAGTTGACCTTAACCAGTTTTGTGATCTGTTGGCGACATGGACAGAGTTAGTAAAATACCTCTGTTCGATGGGACGGACTTTGCATATTGGAAGGTGCGCATGGAGGCTTACTAGCTAAGCCAAGGAAATGCAATTTGGGAGATTGTGGACTCACAATACTCCATCCCTGAAACTCTCACCTCTCAAACAGAGAAGGATCAGTATAATGCCAACTCCAAGGCAAGAAATATATTGTTCATTGGTTTGAGTCGGAGTGAGTTTGATAGGGTGCAGCACCTTAGGACGGCTAGGGAGATTTGGACTACACTCACTATTTTTCATGAGGGCTCTACTCAGATTAAGTCCAGGCGCGAAAGCACATACAATCAACAGTATCAGCTGTTTGTGTAGGCACCTGGTGAATCTATAGATGCCATGTTTTCTCGCTTTGACGCGATAGTGAGTAACTTGCGGTCCAACGGGACGCTTGCTTACAATGACCATGGCAGGGCTATCAAGCTTCTCTATGCTCTTGACCGTAGCATATGGGAAGTGAAGATATCCAGCATTGAGGAGTCCACAGGTTATGACACATTGACTTGTGATGAGCTCTTCAGCAAGCTGAAGTCCACAGAGATTGCCAAGGCATCTCTTGCAGTGCATAGGAACTCCTTGCCACAACCATTGGCACTAGTTTCTAGCATTAGCCGTGGCACCACTGCAGAACCAAGCACATTAGGCACTTGTGTTTTTGCAAATGGTTTTGCTTTGTCCTCCCTGGTCTCCGTCACTAAGGAGCAGGTGGACACTCTGGATGATGATGAGCTTGCTCTCATTGCCAGAAGGTTCACCCGTTTTTACCATGAGAGACGGGATCAGAGGAGAGGTGGTTTTAGTGGTTGTTTTGAGTGTGGCGACACTTCTCACATCAAGGCCAATTGTCCTAAACTCAAGAAGAGAGATGAGAGTGAGCGCCCCAAATACCACAAGAAGGAGAGGAAACCCTTTGTGAAGGGCAAGCACGACAAGGTAGCTAAGAGGGTAGCCAAAGCCGCTTCCAGAGCATTTGTTGCTGCTCTCAGCGAGATCGACACTTCCTCAACTGAGGAGTCGAGCTCTGAGGAGGAGTCCCCACGGAAGGAGGAGAAGAAGGACAAGAAGGGATGAGATTTCACTGGCCTTTGCTTCATGGCCGACAGCGATCACAGCGGTGATGAGCTTGACTCATCTGAGGTACCACTATCCTATGACCAGCTTTCAATTAAATTAGATGAACTGAATGAAGTAGTTCTTGGTCAGGATAGATTACTTGTGCAAGCCGCTAGAGATAGAAAAGAACTTAGACTTAGGCTAGATTCTATTTCTACTGATTATGCCATGCTTAAGTCTAGAGTTACTGATGCTGAATGTGAATCTTGTACTGTTGTCATGGGTGAGCTTGCTCAGTTGCGTTCTGTACATGCTCAAACTCTATCTGAGCTTGGGACTGCACAGAAGCAGCTTTTGATGGTTGATTCTAGTTATCTTGATATAATTGAATGCATGAACTGTTCTTTATTATGTGAGAGCATTAATTTACGTGATAAGCATGTTCATGACTTAGAGGCTAGATTGGAGAGGGCCGGTAGTTCTAAGGATGTGAAACCTGTGTGTGACACTTGCATAGCCCTTAAGGACCAGCTAGGCACTGTTAGAGAGCGAGCTGAGAACCTTATGACTGAGAATGAGTACCTTCTTTCTGTGGTTAACAAATGCACTGAGGGAAAGGGTAGGATGGACTTGCTCTTGGCCAAGACAAAGATGTGTGCTGATAGAGCAGGGTTAGCTCTAGGTTTGGGTTTTGAGAGGATTCCCTCAGACAGTGAGAACAAAACTATTTTTACCTCACCCACTACCCTAGAGAAAGAGAGAGCTCTGTTAGACCCTCCATCAGTCAAAAAGCCTACCCGAACTCTAAAGAAAACCACTCCTCCTGCAAAGAAAATTCCTCCCAAGAAAACCACTCAGCAGAAACCCAAGGAGCCTGTGAGAGTTGCTCCTATGACCCATGAGAGTGCCCCTACGAGAGTTTTTCATTGTTCCTACTGTCAGCGGGCGGGTCATTTGGTTGGGTTCTGTTTTCGTCGCATCATGGATGAGCGATGCTCGCAGGCGATGAGTTTCCAGGACATGCATTACCCATCTCAAGGTATGCATGAGCCTGAGTTTTACTCTCGTCCTGTTTTCGAGGCTCCTCGTGCTTCTCAGAGAGGTTTTGCTCCTCGAGGTGTTCACCATGTTCCATATGGTGGTAGACCCTAGGCGAGTAGCTTTGTACCTCGTCTGAGTAGGAGACCTCGTCATGCTTTTAGATCTCAGCATGTAGGTAGACCTCGCACTTTGCATCATTCTGATTATCATGTGCGTAGACAGTCTACTTTTACTGTGCCTACTACTCGTATCACTCAGTGCTGGATGCCTCGTCATATATTCACTCACCCCAACACTGAGCGATCGAGATTTTCTTATCATGTCTAGGCGCCGGACCGAGGCTTGGAGGGCACGTGGATCATGGACTCCAGTTGTTCACGCCACATGACCGGAGATGCAGCATGGTTCTCCAGCCTCACCACAACCAAGCAAAGGGAACATATCACCTTCGGGAACAATCGAAGGAGTAGAGTGAAAGGTAAAGGTGTGGTAAGAATCAACTCGAATTTCACTCTCAAAGATGTTGCTTTGGTTGAAAACCTAGGATACAATTTGCATTTTGTTTCTCAGTTGCTTGATGAGGGCTTCGAAGTGCGATTCCATCGCGATACTTCGCAAGTGCTCAATTCTGATGGCATTGTTGTCTGCAAGATCTTTAGAGTTGGGAGAGTTTTTGGAGCTGATTTTTCTGAGTCATCTGGTTCTTCTCATTGTCTTGTTGCACATTCTACTTCTGAGCTTTGGAAGTGGCATAGGAGACTAGGGCATATGAGCTTTGAGTTGCTCGCTCATTTGAGTGCCCTAGGTCTGATCCGAGGATTGCCCAAGCTCAAGTTTGAGAAGAATTTAGTTTGCGCTCCTTGTCGACATGGAAAAATGATTGCCGCTTCGCATTCGTCAGTCACCACAGTAATGAGTGAACAACCCGGAGAACTTCTCCACATGGACACTGTAGGTCATTCTTGGATTAGTTCTTTAGGCGGTAAGTGGTATGTGTTAGTCATTGTCGACGATTTATCTCGCTACTCTTGGGTCTTCTTTCTTGCCAGCAAGGATGAAGTGTTTTCACACTTTCGGAGCTTGGCTTTGAGACTTTTCACTGAACTCCCCGGTGCATTGAAATTCATTCGAAGTGATAATGGCACTGAGTTCAAGAATAGTCTCTTTGTTGACTTTTGCATGGAGCATGGCATAGAACATCAATTCTCTGCTCCGCGGGTTCCTCAACAGAATGGTGTTGTTGAGAGGAAGAACCGCACTTTGGTTGAGATGGATAGGACGGTGCTCAATGAGCATAGGACTCCTAGAAAATTCTGGGTTGAGGCCATGAATACTGCATGTTACATCTCAAACCGAATATTCTCGCGCTCAATTTTGAATTTGACATCTTATGAGCTACATTTTGGGAGACAACCCAAAGTTACTCATCTTCGAGTTTTGGTTGTCGTTGCTTTATCCTAAAACGTGGAAACTTAGACAAATTTGAATCGCGTTCTTCTGACGGGATCTTTTTGGGTTACACCACACATGGTCATTCTTATCGTGTTTATAATTTGGAGACTAACACTGTCATCGAGTCATGTGATGTGACTTTTGATGAATCAACCCCCTCTATTAGTTCTACTCTTGAACAGGCAAATGAACACGACATGGAACAAACCATCTTCGAAGAAGAAGATCCCGGAGAGTTCGAGGATGAACCCCTACTATCCTCGACATCAACCCCCAAAGCCGACCCCGCTTCAACCACTTCGGCACAAGGTCCTGAAGAAACTACCTCGACATCGGTCATCTTGGACCACTTCAACGCACAAGTTGAGGGGGAGACTGCATCCCGCCGCGAGGCTCCACACCATGTTCAAAGGATGCATCCTCCCGAGCAGATCATTGGTGAGCTTGATCAAACGGTAACACGTTCTCATGCTCATTTCATTGATTCCGCTTTTGTTGCTTCTTTCGAGCCCTTAGATGTTAGTCATGCACTTTTTGATTCTAGTTGGATCAATGTCATGCATGAAGAACTTGAAAATTTTGAGAGAAACCAATTCTGGACTTTAGTTGATCCTCCACCAAATGTGCATTTCATTGGAACAAAATGGATTTTCAAAAATAAACAAGGGGAGGATGGGACTGTAGTTAGAAACAAGGCTAGACTTGTAGCTCAGGGTTATTCTCAATTAGAAGGGATTGATTTTACTGAAACTTTTGCACCTGTTGCTCGTCTTGAGGCCATTAGGATTTTACTTGCATTTGCGGCATCCCGTGGTTTCAAACTCTATCAAATGGATGTCAAAAGTGCTTTTCTTAATGGCTTCATAGGCGAAGATGTTTATGTAAAACAACCCCTGGTTTTGAAAACCCCAAATACTCACATAAAGTCCTTAAACTTCATAAGACTCTTTATGGACTCAAGCAGGCCCCTCGGGCTTGGTATGATAGACTTAAGTCTTTTCTGCTTGAGCGGGGATATTTGATGGGATCTGTTGATAAAACCCTATTCACTCTCAAGCATGGCAAAGATTTCCTCCTAGTCCAGATTTATGTGGATGATATCATCTTTGGTGGCTCTTCTCATGCTTTGGTTGCCGAGTTTGCAGATGCCATGAGCAGGGAGTTCGAGATGTCCATGATGGGCGAACTCACATTTTTCCTTGGTTTGCAAATCAAGCAAAGCAAACAAGGTACATTCGTCCACCAGATGAAGTACACCAAGGACCTTCTCAAGAAGTTCGACATGGCTGATGCGAAGCCCCTTGCCACTCCAATGGCTACATCAGTAGCATTGGATCCTAACGAGGATGGAGAAGCCGTAGATCAGAAGGAGTTCCGAAGCATGATCGGCTCCCTCCTCTACTTGACTGCTATGAGGCCGGACATACACTTCGTAGTATGTCTGTGCGCTCGTTTTCAGGCTTCACCACGAGCTTCGCACCGCCAAGCGGTAAAGCGCATTCTCAGGTATCTCAAACATACTCTCGAATTTGGCATTTGGTATTCTGCGTCTTCCTCTTTGTGCCTTCGAGGTTATTCTGATGCGGACTTTGCTGGGTGTAGGATTGATAGGAAAAGTACCTCTAGTACTTGTCATTTTTTGGGTACCTCTCTGGTTTGTTGGTCTTCCCGCAAACAGTCTAGTGTTGCACAATCGACGGCTGAGGCCGAATATGTTGCTGCAGCTAGCTGTTCCTCTCAGATTTTGTGGATGGTTTCCACTTTGCGGGATTTCGGGTTAGATTATAAGAGTGTTCCACTTTTCTGTGATAACACTAGCGCTATTTGTATTGCAAACAACCCGGTTCAGCATTCAAGAACCAAACACATTGATGTGCGATATCATTTTCTCAGAGATCATAATGGGAAGGGTGATATTGAACTTAAATATGTTGATACCCAACACCAGCTAGCCGATATTTTCACAAAACCCCTCGATGCTTCTCGTTTTGCCTACTTGCGTGGGGAACTTGTTGTTTGTCACCCTTACGGCATTTTGTGAGGGGGAGCATATTTTTATTGTCTTGCATATGCTCATCATGTGTGAAATTGCATTTACATCTTTTGCACTTATATGCCTGATTTTAATTCATGAAATCATGTTAGCTCAGCTCTATTTAATATGTCTGAAACATTATGTGCATGATTCTTCTTTCCAAAATCAAATCATGCTCACTGCTTAGTCTTGAATCTAGCATGTTTAGGCGGGACTGCTTTAGCTATCTTTTATCTGCTTGATAGCAAGACTCCTTTTTCTCTGGATGATAAAAATTGCAACTTGAAAAATTGTTCTACTTACTCATGGATATTCATCAAGTGCTAAACAAATTGTTCACTTAATTAAAATCCCAAACTCCATGATTTGTATGATACAAGTGAAAAAGATCCAGGTGGGTTTGTTTGTCGCACTACTCTATTCTAGACTGCTTACCATTGCACATTGGTCTGAACTGGGATAGTGTAGTGTATGCCAAAATCACTGCTTTAAGCTTCTGATGGCTTTCATGCCTAGGCTTGGTCTGATTGTAAAGTATAAGGTGGACAAACAAATAACCCCTGGCATTACGAAAAGAACAACAAAAATTCATTGTTTATCAAGTTTGCTTTCAATGCTCCACTTGAAATGGACTTGTCTGTCTAGAGTAGAAATTGACTAGCTTTGCGCAGTCCTTGTTTTTACTTGTCTATTTCCCTTGATTGAGTGGTGATGCTTTTATTTCAAAATGATAAAATCACATGCTATCATCATGTTTTTAGAGAATGTTAAAATTGAGCTGAGCACATGAAAATTGGTATTAAAGTTGGCATATTTTTGCTTTATATGTCTTTGCAATTCTGTCCATTTCGAAGCTGTGCATCTTTTTTAATGCTCCTTGATGCCTGCATTACCAAAGGGGGAGAAAGTTTTGAGTTTTCTGCAGCAAAGGGGTAAATTAACTAAGGGGGAGTTTTATCTTGCAAAAGGAAGATTTGCCGAAGGGGCTTTTACTCTGTTGAAAAAAGGGGGAGGAAAATTCTTTATCAAGTGACATGATTTGGCTCGTTTCTGAGTTTTTATGGTCACTTGTGTGCTGAAATTTTTCAAATTTTCTTGAACTTGAATTTGGTTGTCAATGCACTCATCAAGGGGGAGATTGAGAAACCAAGGGTTGGTTTCGGAGTCTGTGATGAGTGATTGATAGATTTTACCCTATGATTCGAAGGGGTCCCTCTGAAGGGGTTCGGAGGTTGTTTCACTGAAGGGTTCGGTGGGTCTGTTTGCTGCAGCTGTTGCAGCGGAGTGTGCCTGTCAGGGGGGTCCGACAGTACACGATGACTGGGTTGTACCGAAGGTCTCGGTACTTTGGGCGGTACACCGGAGTGTGTATCGGAGGTTGTTTACCCGGAGAGGTCTCTGGAGTACTGGATACACTTGTCTGCTTGTCTTTGGTGCGCAGGTGACTTCGGAGGCGACGGATGGTTCGTAGCAAGTGAACCTGGGTCAAGCGGGAGGCTTGATGCCAAGGGAGCAGGGGGCTCCATCACGAAGGCTGCGAAGGGGTCGAGGTCGGACCTCGGGTCGAGGTGCGCCAGGAGAAGGCAGTAAGTGCGGAGCGTGGCTCCAGGTGAAGGTACTCCGAGACGAAGTCCTCGGAGGTGAGGCACTTCAAAGGGTACTCTGAATGGAGTGACTTCGGAGTGTGGTGGACCAAGTCCTCAGCAATGAGGCAAGGCGTTCGAAGTGTGCTCCGAAGGGATGGTCCGGGTGAGGATCGTTGAGGAGTGTGCTCGGGGAGAGACACTGCGACGAAGTGCTCATGGAATGCTTCATGCGGAGGCCTTGCACGAAGGAGGGACTTCGAAGGGTGGTACTCCGAAGGTGGGGCATCAGAGTGAGGCTGGCTTTGGAGTGAAGCTGACTTCGGAGCAAGGCTGACTCCGGAGCGAGGCTGGCTCCAGAGCAAAGCTGACTCGAGGTACTTCGGCCATGCATGGCCTCGGTACACGGACTGACGGAGTTCGAGCTGGGAGAAGCTGAGAAGTCGTGGTGGTCCACTACGAAGGTGTTGGTGCGAAGGCCCAAGGGCTTTGATGGCTTCAGCTCAAAACCATCACTGTATCGAAGGCTAACTTCGGTGAAGTGAAGGCCATCAGGCTCAAGGCTTCTCACCGAAGCTACCGCACCCCTCGCATGCGAAGGGGGGCTTCAGAAGGGTCCAAAACTGCAAAGGCTGACAGCATCTGCTCTGCAAAAGATGGTGTTATCCCCTCTGCGAAGCTGAAAAAAGGAGCCTACAAATAAAGTAGACTACCAGTTGTACCCCCCTGTTCTGATGAGACAAAACCGGTGTAAACCCTAGGGGTAAAGTAGTCTATTCATAGGGCTGAATAGTGCCTATAAATAGTGGAGGCTAGCTAGGTCACATCAACACTTTGAGCACTCATTTTTGAGCTCCTGTGCTAGCCGCCACATACCTTGTATTCATCTTGTGAGTTCAAT
Organism: Zizania palustris; assembly: GCA_019279435.1. Classification (NCBI taxonomy): domain Eukaryota; kingdom Viridiplantae; phylum Streptophyta; class Magnoliopsida; order Poales; family Poaceae; genus Zizania; species Zizania palustris. Next base: position 48,744,986 of record JAAALK010000080.1, read on the forward strand.
TTTTGTGTTCCCTGTTCAAGCATTGAAGCTTTGATTTTGTGTTCATTTACTACTTGAGCTTGTATGCGTACTTCTCTGCATGCTTCGATCTCTCTTGTCTCACTTCTTTTGAGTTGAGTTTGTGCACTGAATCCTTTCTGGAGAAGTGTGTGAGAAGCCTGTTTGAGCGAAGTGTGTTCGAGCGAAGTGTGTCTTTTTAGTGTCTGTTCGCTCTGTGGAAACTGGAGGCTAGACCTCTCTGATTACTAGCGAAGAACTGGTCTTGGCTTAGATCGAATCCCGTTTTCTTCTCGTATTGAAGTCCTCGACGAAGTCTGTTTTGTGTGCGTTTAGACCTTCGAAGTACAAAGCCCAGCACCAGTTGCTGTCGCTAAGTATTGGGTCGAAGTCCGCAGAGGGAAGTCTGCTCTTGCGAAGTCTGTAGTGCGAAGCCTGCTCGAAGGCACCCAGTGTGCGGAGCCTGCACTGACTTAGCAAAGCTGTTCGAAGTCCTCAGAGGGAAGTCCGCTCTTGCGAAGGGTGAAGTGCGAAGCCTACTCAAAGGCACCTAGTGTGCTGAGCCTGCACTGACTTAGCAGAGTTGATCGAAGTCCTCAGAGGGAAGTCCGCTCTTGTGAAGGTTGTAGTGCGAAGCCTTCTTGAAGGCACCCTGTGTGCGGAGCCTGCACTGACTTAGTAGAGTTGAGTTTTTGGGGTTGTGGGTGGAGCGAAGTATTCTTGGCTTCGAACTTTTGTTCCTTGCGAAGCCTGATTTCGGAGCTGTGAAATACCTCCGAACCAAAACTTCGAAGGTTGTGTTCGAAGCCTGTTCCGCAGAAGACAGAAGTAAAACAGAAGGCTATTTTTAGTCTGAAATTTTAAAAGATCCCATTCACCCCCCCTCTTGTCGTCGTTTTCGGTCCGACACAGAGTTATTCACCGCCAGCTTCGCCCTAGCCTCCTCCGAAGCCCGAAGTGCTTCTCGAAGCCTCTCCATCTCTGAAGTCGTTGCCTCTAGGGCTTTGTTTGCCCTGGCTACCTCGGACCTCGCCGCCTCATCCACAGCTTTGGCCCGCTACTGCCTCTCGACGGCCTCCAAAGCCTAGCGTTAGAGGTTTTCATTTTCGTCAGCCAGGAAGGTTTCCCGGTGGCCCACGGAGGCCACTGCCGCAGTAGTCAGTGTGAAGGCTTGGCAAGATTCAAGAAATCTTTAGTATTACTAAAGAGCTAACCAGTGCACGAAGTCTGTGCGAAGCTTCGCTCACCTGAAGGAGGACTTATTGTAGGACCGAGAGTAGCGACCAGAGGGGGGTGAATGGGCACCTAAAAAATTCTTTCGAATCAATGGCCTTCTCCCAACACCCAACGCACCTCAACAGATAACCAAAAATCCCAGGCTAGAAACACAGATGAAAATAAAGCTATCAGTCTCCTGTCAAATATAATATGATGCGACAGTCTGAGAGATCATTAGCACTAAAAAATAATATAGCCTAAAAATGACCGGTGTCCTAATCAAAAGACACCACCAAAGTGCTTAAAGGTAGGTTAAAAGATCATTTAACTCATAGGCATTTTAATTAGAACATGTATAACCATCAATAGTTCATAAGTATTTAATCAAACAAAATAAATGCAGATACTAACTTGTGCTTCACGGACAAAACATAATGCACTAAATATTCAGAGGTATATCAAACAATCATTTGTAGTGCACAATAAAAGACTTGCAGTAATTTAATCAATCAAAGCATATTCAGAAAAAAATAGTGCAGAACATGAGAATTGTGAAATGAATTTACTGCTTCTTCTTCACTGTCCATGAAGTTCCTATTGTTCTGCTTTTGTGCTTCTACCGCATTGAACACCATGTACCTTTGCTGTAATGCATCTCGTGTATTGTTCCCAATGCAGCCACAACAATGCACTCCTACTTCACTACGCGTCAATCAACGCCGAGAACTCCCCCTGAGTCTAGACGTGACAAGGGATTGCGAGTGTATCTGCCTCCGTCCACGTGTAGTGCTCCAGGACCAAAATGCCAGGAACACCACGGGGATGAAACAGGCGCCACCGGTGAGGAAATAAACCGGACTTCTCTCAAAAACTAGCTAGGGCTTCAATGATGCTGCTCGGAGAAAACCGGGACAAGACTCTAGAGCCACTCGACTCGCTACGTTTTCTGTTGGGCGGTGGCGCTCTAGATAAAGAACAACGGCGGCGCTAGGAAGTTTCTGGTGAGAAAAAACAGGGAAGAAGAAGACACAAAGTAAAGTGAACTCTCATTTTTCAAATTGGATGAGTTAAGAAACCCTAGGAGATTGGGGGCCCTATTTATAAGCGGCCTAATAAATCAGGAAAAACCCAATATACCCTTAGGGTTTTTTATAGACGCCAAAATAAACTAGAAAAGACCAAAATGCCCTTAGGATTTTTACAGACTCGACTAACACATACTGTGGGTCTAAAAGGCAAAATAGTAAAATCCTATCTAAAGGTAACTTATCCTGATGCGGAGCTTTCGTAGAAGCTATGGCTTAGCTTTAGGACTGTCGGATCTCTGATTGGCGGTCTTGGATGGTTGCATCGGTTTTACGTCGAAACCGACAAAGCGTCCGCTGTCTTCGCACCGGGTACCCGGATTGGGCCGGCCCGATTCCGTGGCTCTCTCAGCCTGGTAATCACTCGCCACCCGTTTACCTGGGTCAAACCAAGTGAACAGTCCAACGGATCCCCTATCGGTCCTGGCCCATGTACCCAGATTGGGCCAACCCGACTCCGCAGCCCCTCTGCCTAACAGTCGCTCGCCGCCCGTGTACCTGAGTCACACGCGGCCCAAGACACAACAAGTCTCGATTCATCTTCATCTTCTCTCTGTCTTCATCATTGACTTCTGTTGACAATCACTCATCACTTCTGGAGCCATGAGGCCCATGATCTTCAACATGGCTCCTCACTTCTCTTGCGTTTGTGAAGAGGTCGACCTGGCTAGTGTGGCTGAGCTGCGCCACCAATTCCCCCCTCGCCGAAGCCATGCAGCCATCATAGAAGGCGACGATGGTCGCCTCCGTCGCAGACCCCCTCGGAATCAAGAGTCGGATCAACGGCGCCAGGAACACAGGCCCCTCAGGAGCAGGGCTCCGGTCTACTACATTGACCTCTTCTTCCTGATGTTCCTGAGGGGTCCCTCTGCTGCGGTTGCCCCCTTGTCTTCTTCGGACGAAGAGCTGTCGGACCCCGAGCTACTTCTACCTCCGCTGCTGTCGGAGGTCCCCTCAGCATCCGCCACGGTAGGCCTCGCATCATCGCTAGCACCTGAGGAAAAATACAAGTTAATACACGCAAGTATAAGAAGACATGTGATCCAAGCATCTAACTCCACCAGCTTCCTCTTCGCTTGAAGAGATGTCTTGGAATGCCATGGGAGCGATGTCTGTCCCCCAGTCCCTCCACTAGGCTAGCCGGGCCCCAAACTCTGCGCTCAAAGGGGCCACCCCCAAAGCCTCCCTCGACATTGCCTCCATCGCAGTCTCCGTTGCCAATACTTTGGTCACCGCAACAGCCTCTGGCACTAAGGCTTCGACCGTTGCAGTGGGGGCATTCACTGGCTCCCCTCTGGTAGTGAGGTCTGGAGATACTTGCACCACCACACCAGGGGCTTCGTTCGCCGAGGGCTCTGAGCGAACCCTTGAAGATTCCGCCAACTTCGAGGTCTCGGGTTCCTCGTCGTTCGCCCTCTTCCTCTTCGAACCGCTTGCCGACGGAGCTGAGCCGGCGAAGTCTGGAAGTGCTTGGACCCCATCGGCGTCGAGCCAGGTCCACACTTGGTTCCATATTTCCCAAGACCCCACCAGGGCGAGCCTCCGGGTTTGTTCATCTAGTGTCGAAGGTCTCACGAAGCGTTCCGCCGCAACTATGGCCTCCTCTGGAGGTCATATGTCGCGCATAGCTTCATCAAAAATTATAAGTCAACAAGACAAACTTCAACAAATTTGAAGGCAAAAGAGTTCGAAGCCTTACCAAGACGCTCCGCTGATACTTCGCTCGGACCCTCTGGGCCCGGAGCTTGAAACAAGTCCTCCGGCCAGGAGAGTGTGAGGGGGCTAACCCGAAGGGTGATAAACTCTTCGGCTAAGTCCTGCATGCTCACCTTCGTCGCCACCCTTCACAGCAAGAAAATCCTTGATTGAAATACCTCGGAGCTCAACGACATTTGCCTTCGCGACGGTATGAGATGAGCGCGTTGGTTCTCTAAAGAGGGGAGTCGGCGTCCACCGAAGCATAGAACCACTCTTGGTCCCACCTAGAGTACCACCTATTATTGACTGCCCTCATTGGGAAGTCGTTCAAGAATTCCTTGTGGAGCTGGAAGTTGTCGCTCCTAAAGGCAAGGCCCTCTCGATGCCATCTGGCCCCTCCCTCCGCTTCAGCTGGCAACTAGCGTCATGAAGGGCGATGAAGACATCCAGTCGACCTTCGCAGCCTTCAGCCCTCATGGCCCACTCGAATATCACAAGCCTCGCCACTACATTCGGAGACAAGTGAGCGAGTTCGAAGTTGTAAGCCTTTAATACCTCGCTCAGCATGTCCACTGTAGGTAGCTCGGGCCCTACCTCGAAGAATGCCTCGAAGACAATGACTTTGTCAAGCCAAGGCCTCAGGATTTTCTCTTACTTCTCAGGTACTCGAAGAAGGATCTCCTCGGAAATCTTCCCCTCATAGATCCGCCAAACAGATGCCTCCGTCAAAACCGAAGCCCGTAGCTCCAAAGTTTGCACAAACTTATCAGACGGTGACCGGAGGTCTGTCGGCTCAAGATGCATCACGGCAGGCATCGCCACAGCCGTCGCCGCCACTTGGGCTTGGACCGAGCTTGAGCTCGTGCCCGGAGCCAAGGCTGTGGGATTGGAATGGTGACTAGAGGGGGGTGAAAAGCGCCTCGTCACTTTCTCGTGAATGTGATGGCCTGTTCAAATCATCCAACGCACCTCTAAGATATAGCAGTATCAAACTTGATGATCAATTGAAAATAGGTTTTAAAATCCAACAAATTTCCAAATCTGATCACAAACTCAGTTTTCAATTCAATTTCAGTTCTGATAATTTCATCACTACAACACATTCAATCCTAGAACCAGATTCAGCTTAAAAAGATTTGAATAAAGACTCAACTTGTCACAATTGAAATCCAATGCAATCTCAACACATCTGAAACACTCTGGACAATGAATAGTAAAACAGATTTCAAAATGGTTCAGAATTCATGATTTGATTCAATTTGCATAATTCATTTTCAGAACAATTTTGATTCTAAACCTTCACAAGATTTGCAATTATAACAAAAACAGATCAGTGATTCAGGTTTCAATCTTATACCAGTTTATATTTACATGAGACAGATCATTGACAATTTCAAAACTATACTCCAAAACTTTAGAATGAACATGTGAAATATAGCAGTAAATCAGAGGTCAAATAACAGAGTATAAATTTCAGAATACTGATTTTCAGAACAAGTTGGCTGAACCAAACAACATCACTTCTGACATATATCAACCAAAACTGAATCAAATTTTAGGTTCCAATTTCAATCCTCAATTACTGCACATTCAAAAGTGTTTAAATGGAGAACATGATTCAATCTAGATGACAAACTGTTATTCAGATTCTTGAGAACAGAAACTATGAAAACAACACAGTGAATACACTTTTTTGAATTCAGCAAGAAATTGAATAGTGTTAACCTTTTCAGAAAAAATATAGAGTACTATTCAGATTTTAATTTCAAAGCACATCTCATATGACAACCCAGCTGCAGCAGGTTCAAAGAATATTTGAATGAATGGGTGACTCAAACTGAAATACAAACAACAAGTTCAAAACAGTACTATACTCATGTCTTCAGGTTATATTCTAATTCAAATCCTGTACAGAATTTCAGAACTGCAATCATACAACTTGAAGAAAATAAATCCAGAAGCAGTAGTTGTTCAGACCAGTGGAAATTTTAATACCAGTGCTATGCTGTAGTCATTTCAAAAAAATCAACAGTTGTGAACCTGAAAAACACTGGATGGTGAATAGTATAAACTTTCAAAACTGATTTTGTTTCAGAATTTTCAAAACAACTTCAAATCAGATATCTCCAATACTATTTAAAACTTAACCATAGCATTGAGATATTCAGAGCCACATCCAAAAAGCTAAAACTAAACACTAAACAGATTGAGACTATTAGACCATAAAGAAAACTAGATGAATAATAGTATCAATTAGTCTCAAGACATAAAACAGATTGCAGATTGTACCATTGATGTTCAATCAGATTTGGAGATGATATAAAGCAAAACAAATAAGTATTACTTGCAATATGTTGAAACATCATTCAGATTTAGCACAATCACAAGTAACTAATCAATTGAGTATAACTTGCAAACAAAGATATTGACAATAGAGACTTGGTTCAGGATTAATCAGGCTGATCAAGAAATGAATTAATCAAACTCCAATACTTGCCGGAGGAGATACAATAACTGGTAAACAACCCTGATGTAACTCAGTTTAGGCAATCGATGGATTCACAGCAGTACTAAACAAATTTATCACGGCAGAGATGGTAGGAAGCAAGATCAATTCAGAAAACTGGTTGACTCTGGATTTTTCTCACAACAGGAAACAAAATAATGTAGAAACAGCTGAACCAGAACCAAAACTTCAGAGAGAAGAACCAGCAAGGCAAAATGTTGAACAGGGAATCGCATCCAATCAGAGAGTGTATCAACTAGCCACTATACTGAACCTCATAGCACTATTTCAGAACAGAGACAAGATTCTCAAATTTTTCTAGTTGAAACATAGAAATAAAAACTTGATCCTTACACAAAATAATTAGTTCATCATTCAATCATGAAATCACTCAAGAAACAACCCAAGTATCAGCCAAGATGTTGATGAACACTTGAAGAAACATTTCATCAAACATGTAAAAGGCTAAACCAAAAACTGAAACAAATTCTCAGAGTATTTTTTCAGAGCTTTGGTGCCTCTTTTGATCAGCAAAACTATCAAGAAGATATTGCAGAAATCACATGCAACTTTCAACAATAGATCATTCAAATCATCCACAACAAAAGTTATATAGACATCTATATCAACTTCTACACTGGATTCATCAGAAAAGAGCTCACAAAATCGATCTCAGCCACAAAATCATACCTGCGCCTGGAACAGAATTCCTTCGCTACACTGTAGGAATTTTTGGATGATGAACAGTGATGCCCAGATTTGATTCAAAGCAGCAAGAACACACAAAATTTGATGAATTTGGTATTTGGTTCAGCACAAAAGAACAGCCAAAAATCACCCACCTGCCCATGGATATGGTCCCCTATTTATAGGCCAACCATGGGGGTATTTTCTAAAAATAACCCTCTAGAATTGAAAATTACACAAAAGTCGTATTCCTTATAATATATTTTCAGAATTAAGAAATTCTGAAAAATATACCAAAGGAGTACAATTACTATAGACTCACAACTTTTATTACACATTGATTCAAAGTAAAAAGACTCCAAACTATTAAAATTAATAAAACTAGATATGCGACGTTTTTCAGCAAAAACCGACAAAGCCTCTCAACCCTTCGACTCGTGACATCGCTTCACGACTCTGAGCGCCAGCAAGCCACTTCCGCTCTTGATCCCCTCGAGCTGCCTAAACGTTTGCCCTGGCCTCCCTCTCGCAGACCCAGTCATCACACCGTCGCAATCAATCGTCTATCCAAGTCTTGCTCGGTCCCTTCGTGCACTCTTGAGATCTTCTCCAACTTCGCCCGGCCTCTCTGATCCTCCGACATCGAGCTCCCCGCTTGACCCTCGATCACTCACCGTCGACAGTCGGTCAGCATCTCCACCCTGCACATCCAAGACAAGCCAAAACAAGAACGCGATGCACCACCGAAACATCAGCAACCACTCCTCAATTATACACCGAACCCCTCAATGCACATCCAAACCACTCTCAACAACTCAACCGATCAAACGCTTATCATTGTCAATCACTCATCATCCAGACCGAAACCACCCTTGGTTTCATAATCTCCCCCTTGATGAGTGCATTGACAACCCCATGCAAAGACATGATGAGGAGTGCAAGTTAAGCACACAAGTGACCATAAAAAACTCATAAAAGAGCAAAACATGTCACTTGGTAAAAGATCTCCCCTCTTGGGCAAAAGCCTTATGCAAGGCAAGGCAAAAACATCAAAAGCATCAAAACAAAAGCATCAAAAGCATATCAATGAAACATGATAGCCATTACTCCCCCTTAACCAAGCAATCATCCAAACCCTCCAAAAACATCATGTAAACTATTTCTCCCCTTTGACAATGCAAGCATCAAGGAGATAAAAGGATGCAAAGAGGGGAATGAGGGTAAAGCAGAGATGTGAGCTTCTGAAACATGAGCAGCTGCAATTACAGTACAAACAATCATTCGCCTTGAATATCGTCTAAAAGTACTGAATGACAACCTCAGATGAATACCATGTAAACAAAAAGCATGAGCAAGCATTTTTAGATTTTAGCTAATAAAAGCATCACCACTCAGACTAGTATACTAGACATGTCAAGACATGAGATGCAAAAGCTAATCAAGTACCCACCAGATAAGCATATCCCACAGCAAGGAGCTTCATCAAACATGATATGCAATGAATTTTAACTTTTCATTTTTGTGACAGGGGTTATTTCCATGTCAACCTTATGCTAACCGACCAAGCCAAGCCTAGGTCAAGCAAAAGACCATCGGAAGCTTAAAGCATTGGTCTCGGTATACACTTCAATGTCCTGGTTAATTCCAAAGTACTATGATACGCAGTCCAGAACAAAGTAGTGCGACAAAGCAAACCCACCTAGATCTTTTCGATTTTAGCACACAACAGCATGAATATCATTTTCATTCATTTTCATTTTCATTCATTTTTGATGAAATCAAGTTGCGTATTAGCATCCAAGTGAAAAGGACCTAGCTATCAGGTGAATAAAAGATAGCAAAAGCACTCAGCCAATTCATGCTAGTTTCTAGACTAAGCAGTGACCATTTTCAAATTTTCACAAATAAAAGCCATGCTCATGACAATTCTCAAATGAAAACATGCCAAGTACAGTCAACAGTATTAAAGACAATACTACAAAGGCATAACAAAGCATGTACTTGTAAAAACAATTAATCATATGATAGAAGCTCATGCAATTCTACACAGCTCCCCCTCAAAACATGCTAGAATCTCTCGGATGCTCAGTGAAAGGGTGAGTTAAAAACTGTTTTGGAATCTAGCATCGCAAAACTCGAGAACCAGGCAAAGTAGTAGATTGATCATGCACAGGATAAGAATCATGATAAAAAGTGCAAGGTCTACCTATAAAGCGCGAACCTGGAAAACGACGAGGTCTCCCAACCTGTTGATAATCAAAGCCTCTTACACGTGATCTATCACCATATGAAGCATGGTGTACACCACGAGGGGCCAAATCACTCACAAAACCATGTGAGGCCTCAAAATAAGGATAAGAGCGAAAAGCAGACTCATGCATACCTAAAGATGGGTAATGTATGTCCTGAAAGCTCATAGCAAAAGACCGTCGCTCATCCATGATTTGACGAAAGCAAAACCCAACCAATTGACCCACCCGATAACAATAGGAGCAGTGATAAACTTTCTTGGGTGTGTGAGCATAGGTCTCAGACGCAAATCTTTCAGTATTTTTGGGTTTTTGCTGAGGAGGTTCATCTAGTAAACGAAGAGCTTTCTTTGTAGGTTGGGTAGGGTTTTTGGCTTTTTGATCGGTGTCTAACTGGGCTCTCTTTTTCTCAAGGGTAGTGGGAGGAGTGAACATAGTTTCTCTCAAAGTGTTTGAAGTGGTTCTCTCATAGCCCAAACCGAGAGCTAACCCTGCCCTGTCAGCACACATTTTGGTTTTAGCCAAAAGCGGGTCCATCCTACTCTTACCTTCAGTGCATTTTTCCACTACGGAGAGAAGGTAGTCATTTTCACATTTCAATTTTTCCGCTTGCTCTCTAGCAAAGCTGAGTTGGTCCTTAAGGGTGATGCAGGTTGGACATGTCGGCTAAACATCCTTAGAACACTCAGCACTCTCCAATCTAGCCTTAAGTTCATCAAGATGCCTATATCTCAAATTAATGCTCTCAACAAGTAAAGGACAGTTCAGGCATTCGTTAATGACCGCAGGACTAGACTCCACCACCAAAAGCTGCTTTTCAGTCAATTCAAGTTTTTCAACAGTTTGAGCATGTATAAAGCGCAGCTGAGCAAGTTCATTCATGATAGTAAGACATGAAACAATTGGAATCATCGGACTTAGATTTCAGAATAGCAAGTTCAGTGGAAATAGTTTCAAGTCTGATTTTTAATTCTTTTTGGTCTTTAGCAGCAAGTTTAGGTAATCTATCTTGAGAATAAACAACATCATGCAATTCATCATTTTAAACAAGAAGATGATCACGGGATAGATATATCTCATAAGTGTCGAGCTCGTCGCTGCTGTCATTGCCGTCGACCACGAAGCAAAGGTCGGTGAGGTCCATCGTCTTCTTCTCCTTCTTCTCCTTCTTCTCCTTCTTCTCTTTCTTGTGAGGCTCCTCTTCCTCTGAGCTTGGCTCCTCGCTTGACGTACTGCCGATGTTGCTGAGGGTAGCTACAAAAGCTCTGGCTACTCTTTTAGCCAATTTTCCTCGCGTCCCTCTGAAGTAGGGTTTCTTGTTCCATTTTTGGTACTTGTGCTTATTTTCGTTTTTCATTTTCAATTTAGGGCAATTCGCTTTTATGTGAGACATATCTCCACATTCAAAACACCCATGTGACCCTCCTCTCCTTTGGTCTCGTCTATCATTGTAGAAGCGAGTGAACTTCCTGACAATGAGAGATAGCTCCTCATCATCTAGAGCGTCCACTTGTTCTTTTGTGATAGAGACAAGGGAGGACAAGTCAAAAGCACTAGAATAAGCACAAACTCTAGAAACGTTAGACAAATTACCTCCAGATAAGGTACCACTACCAGGACTGGAAATCAAAGCAATCGAAGGCAACAAAGCTTTTCCAGCTCCTAGTCGAGACGCCTTGGCAATCTCGGTGGACTTAAGCTTACTAAAGAGTTCATCGCAAGTCAAAGTGTCAAAGCTTGCTGACTCTTCAATACTGGAGATCTCCACCTCCCATATGCTACGATCAAGAGCATAGAGAAGTTTGATCGCCCTATCATGGTCAGAGTAAGCCAAAGTCCCAGTGGAACGCAAATTACTCATAATTCCATCAAAACACGCAAACATGGCATCTACAGATTCGCCAGGGCCTTGCACAAACATTTGGTACTCTTGATTATATGTGATGGGGGACTGGTCCCGATCTTCCGCTAGGTAAAGGATAAACTTGGGTTGGTGGAGAATCTCGACGTTGGCGATCCAAGGCTCCGGTCTGGCGGATCAAAACCTTGCAATCGTTACACCACTATCTCCGTTGGTTATCAACCACGCAGAAAGCGATTGACCTCGCCACGAAGGCTAATTCCTGCAAGCGAACCCAAGAACACAAGCAAGAACAGGAAGGATACAAGTCGAATGCCAAATCACAGACAAACGACGATAAGGTGAGGTTTCACAAACGCCAATGCAGCAGCCAATCGGTCCGGTGCAAGAGGCGGGATCTAAACACATAAGTGTAGATGCAAACAAAGCAAAACCTAACCCTAAAGGCGGCTGGAGTGAATATATAGGGCGTGGGCAGCCTGTGGAAGGTGAACAGACTTGGGCTGTGGGCTAGAAGATGTACAGACTCGGACTATGGGCCAACACAGCCCAGTTCTGTCACGTAGGACTGTTTTAAACATACAGGACGACTCGAGACTCCAAATGAGGTGAAACCAACGGCAAACGATCCGTCTTCTCCTCAGCTTTCCAAAATGTCAAAGAACGCGCCAATCGGACTTCGTATGAGGAAGTTATGCCCATTTTGGTGCATGAAGGTCGATGTAGTCCGAACCAGCGAAATCTTGACTTCAAAACATCCGTGCGACTCCGTCTTCAACTCCAACTCTTCTATTACATCTCCCATGTTCCTAAGCAATAAAATATCACTAGTATTCAGTAGCATCCCGTCCAAACAAATATTAACATAGTTGCTAAGGAAAGAATTAACCTCATGGTTCAAGCGACGGGCACGGGCGCGTGTGATTGGTCCTAGTAATTGAATTGTAGGTGGAGGCTCCATGTGTGTATCATGTGAAGTGATGTCCTCATCATCCTCCCCCTCTTGAATTGGAGTCATCCTCGACTCAAGCTCATCGTCAGCTCCCAAATAGGGTTTTAAATCATCAGCACGGGGCATCAATTTAAACTTTCTCAAATCAGGAAAACGATCCTTGCGCAAGTACAACCAAACAAGATCTCCTGGTTTGAAAAACATCTTCTTTCTTCCTTTATTTGTCTTTTGAGCAAAATAGTGTGCCTTCTTTTCTATAACTTCCTTGGTCTTCAGATGCATAGCTTTCATAAACTCTGCACGCTTAGTTGCCTCCATGTTTGCTCTCTCTTGAAAAGGAAATGGCAGCAAATCAAGTGGTGTGATTGGCTTAAAACCATACACCACATCAGACGGGCACAATTGTGTGGTTGAGTGAACAGCTCTATTGTATGCAAATTCAACATGTGGAAGGCAGTCCTCCCATTCCTTCAAGTTCTTCTTAATCATTGTTCGCAGCAACATGGAGAGTGTACGGTTTACCACCTCTGTTTGACCTTCAGTTTGCGGGTGACAAGTTGTTGCAAATAGCAATTTTGTGCAAAGCTTGGCCCACATTGTCTTCCAAAAGTAACTCATACACTTCACATCATGATCTGAAACAATGGTTCTAGGCATCCCGTGCAATCTCACAATTTCCCTGAAAAATAAATCAGCAATATGTGAAGCATCGTTGGTCTTGTGACAGGGAATAAAGTGTGCCATTTTAGAAAACCTATCCACTCTTACAAATATGGAGTCTCTCCCCCTCTTTGTCCTAGGCAATCCCACAATAAAGTCCATGCTAATATCTTCCCAAGGTGCACTAGAAACAGGAAGTGGAGTATACAAACCATATGGGTTAAGTTTGGACTTAGCTTTATGGTATGTGGCACAACGCTGCACAAATCGTTCAACATCTCTCTGCATCTTGAGCCAATAAAAATTATTGGACAGCAGGGCCAAAGTCTTTTCTCTCCCAAAATGTTCCATTAATCCACCGCCATGTGATTCCTGCAACAACAGCAAACGTACGGACGAATCTGGAACACATAGCTTGTTAGCATGGAACAGGAACCCGTCATAAACATGAAATTTTTTCCATCCTTTCCCATCATTACATTTAGTGTATGGTTCAGCAAATTCTTTATCTACAACATACAAATCTTTCAAACTTTCCAAATCTGGAATGTTAATATCAAGTTGAGATAAAAGAACAATCCTACGAGACAATGCATCAGCAACCACATTTTCTTTGCCATTCTTGTATTTCACAATGTATGGGAAAGATTCAATAAATTCAACCCATTTATCATGTCTACGGTTCAGTTTAGCTTGCCCTCTCAAATATTTTAGTGCTTCATGATCAGAATGTATAATAAACTTCTTAGGCAAAAGGTAATGTTGCCAAGTTTCAAGCACACGCACTAAGGCATATAATTCCTTATCATAGGTAGAATAATTCAATTGTGGACCATGCAATTTCTCACTAGAATAGGTCACGGGTTTACCTCCTTGTAGCAGCACACCTCCTATTCCAACACCACTAGCATCACATTCTAACTCAACAGGCTTACTGAAGTCGGGTAGCTGAAGTAGAGGTGCACGTGTAAGGCGATCCTTGAGTGTGGCAAAAGCTTGTTCTTGTGCTGGCTCCCAAGTAGAAGTAACTCCCTTCTTGGTCAACTCAGGTAAAGGGCCGGCTATGGTGCTAAAATCTTTCACAAAACGTCGGTAGAAACCTGCAAGACCAAGAAAACTACGTACTGCAAGGTTAGTTTTAGTTGCAAGCATGACACGTCCTTTCAGATTAATAGCTTGTGATGAAGAAGGAGAAACAACTTTATCTTTTTGTTGCCTCGAAAGTGTTTCAGCTACTTGCTGATTTTCAGAAGGTTGTTTGCTCTTTTGTGAGTCCCTAGCACGTTTTTCTTGTTCAAATTTCACAATTTCAGCAGGAGTCATAGGAAGCAATGTAACTTTCTTTCTTTTATACATAAATGTGTACTTATTGCTCCTACCATGGTGTGTAGCATCAGTATCATATACCCAAGGTCTACCAAGTAATAGAGAAGATGCTTGCATTGGTACTACATCAAAATCAGCACTTCCGAAGTATGTACCAATGGCAAATTCGATGTGAGCAGTTTGTGTTACCATGACCTTACCGCTATTGTTGAACCATTGCACGTGGTAAGGGTGTGGATGTGCACGTGTGGGAAGTTGAAGCTTCGTTACCATGTCCTGGCTCACCAAATTGTTGCAACTACCGCTGTCGATGATGACACGTACACGACGGTCTTTGACGAGGAAGAAGGTCTGAAACAGATTATTCCGTTGTGACTGGTCGTCCTGGTCCATGTGAGTGCTCAAGTCACGTTGTACAATAAGTGCTGCCATGTTAGAGAAGAGACAAAGCAACAAAGAATAATCCTTATGTAAAACAGCTAGGTGGGGTGGTGGATATGTGGTGGAAACAATCCGTCAAGCACCTTACCCACGCTTGCAAATGTTCTTACCACGCCGCAGTGAGGTCACCGGCCTACAGGTGATGAACCAAGTGGAGGGTGATGGCAATTGCAAGGAATGAACATGTCCTGACCAAGAGAAAGGTGTAGCTTGGAAGGCAAAGTGAGTAGCAAGGATTAACGATAATAATAACAGTTAAACCAAGTTCAATAAGTATTCCCTAGTACTAGTCAAAGTTGCTGGCCTTAGTGCTCCCAAGGTGAAAATTCAAGCAATAGAGGGAAACTATGTGCCCAAAACTCAAATGGAAGCAACAACAGGCCAAATTCAGCTCTCTGCAGATCGGACAAGAGATCGGACAAGGGATCGGACAAGCAGAATCTGTTACTGCCGCTGATAATTCTGTTACTACCGCTGACCGGACAAGAGTTCGGACAAGAGATCGGACAAGCAGAATCTGTTACTGCCGCCGATAATTCTGTTACTACCGTTGACCGGACAAGAGTTCGGACAAGAGATCGGACAAGCAGAATCTATTACTGCCGCCGATAATGCTGTTACTACCACTTATTCTCTTTTTTTGATTTTTTTCTCTCTTCTTTTTTTTTCACTCTATTTTTTTTTGAACAAGGATGACCAGAGATGCAACCACAAAAATTGGCACCTACAACTGAGGTGGGATGTGGCTCACAAAAATTAAACAAGTTCGCTAACCGACGAGCAAAAACTTTGACCAATTTTTTTCTTTATCTTCCTGATTTTTTTGGCGATTTTGGTGAGGGCTAACAGGGGAAAAGCTTTGTCAGGAACATGCTCAAAAAATTTCAGATTTTTCTGCCAAACGAGCGAAAAGTTATGCCTGTTTTACTGAAGGGGGGTCACAAAGACTCGATGTGGAAAACGAATATGGTTGCGGAAGGGGGGGGTTTCGGGTGGGGAAATTTTTTGAGACACAAGAACAACTACTACTCAAACGACACAAAGAGATTACTAAACCAGCAACAAGACTCGACCAAGAACACAAACTCAACAAGGTTAAAGACTGAAATTAAAATCGCAAGGCACAAAGGGGTTCTCGGTGGGGAATTTTTTTTGGTGCGGTTTTCTGGACTCTGGGTAAAAACAAAAACAAATCGAGATTACCTAACGGGAAATCTGAGCTCTGATACCAACTGATGGGGGATTGGTCCCGATCTTCCGCTAGGTAAAGGATAACATGGGTTGGTGGAGAATCTCGACGTTGGCGATCCAAGGCTCCGGTCCGGCGGATCAAAACCTTGCAATCGTTACACCACTGTCTCCGTTGGTTATCAACCACGCAGAACGCGATTGACCTCGCCACGAAGGCTAATTCCTGCAAGCAAACCCAAGAGCACAAGCAAGAACAGGAAGGATACAAGTCGAATGCCAAATCACAGACAAACGATGATAAGGTGAGGTTTCACAAATGCCAATGCAGCAGCCAATCGGTCTGGTGCAAGAGGCGGGATCTAAACACACAAGTGTAGATGCATACAAAGCAAAACCTAACCCTAAAGGCGGCTGGAGTGAATATATAGGGCGTGGGCAGCCTGTGGAAGGTGAACAGACTTGGGCTGTGGGCTAGAAGATGTACAGACTCGGACTATGGGCCAACACGGCCCAGTTCTGTCACGCAGGACTGTTTTAAACATACAGGACGACTCGAGACTCCAAATGAGGTGAAACAAACGGCAAACGATCCGTCTTCTCCTCAGCTTTCCAAAAAGTAAAAGAACGCACCAATCGGACTTCGTATGAGGAAGTTATGCCCATTTTGGTGCATGAAGGTCGATGTAGTCCGAACCAGCGAAATCTTGACTTCAAAACATCCGTGCGACTCCGTCTTCAACTCCAACTCTTCTATTCCATCTCCCATGTTCCTAAGCAACAAAATATCACTAGTATTCAGTAGCATCCCGTCCAAACAAATGTTAACATAGTTGCTAAGGAAAGAATTAACCTCATGGTTCAAGCGACGGGCACGGGCGCGTGTGATTGGTCCTAGTAATTGAATTGTAGGTGGAGGCTCCATGTGTGTATCATGTGAAATGATGTCCTCATCAATATGTGCTTTGCCTCCTAGCCTTAATATGGGTAGTGCCCTCATAAAAAGTTCTCAAAGTGGTCCAAATTTCATGCGCGGTTCATAGGTGCTGGACCTTGTCAAACTCTTTGTGACTCAGACTGATGAAAAGAATGTTTCTATCCTTGCTATTACATTCATACTGTGACTTCTCAAACTCTGAGGTTCGAGTTTCAGGGATCACATATTGGGAATCGACGATGTCCCAAATAGCACTTCCTTGGCTTAGAAGGTAAGCCTCCATGTGCACCTTCCAATAAGCATAATCTGAACCATCAAACATCAGGATTTTCAAATTTCTTTCCATGTCGCCAAAACAAGGATCACAAACCGGTTAAGGTCAACTAGTGATCTAACCGGCTCTAATACCAATTGTGAGATCAGAATGGCGACTAGAGGGGGTGAATAGGCGCCTCGACACTTTCTCGCGAATGTGATGGCCTGTTTAAATCACCCAATGCACCTCTAAGAGATAGCAGTATCAAACTTGATGATCACTTGAAAACAGGTTTTAAAATCCAACAAATTTCCAAATCTGATCATAGACTCAGTTTTCAATTCAATTTCAGTTCTGATAATTTCATCACTACAACACAGTCAATCCTAGAACCAGATTCAGCTTAAAAATATTTGAATAAAGACTCAACTTGTCACAATTGAAATCCAATGCAATCTCAACACATCTGAAACACTCTAGACAATGAATAGTAAAACAGATTTCAGAATGGTTCAGAATTCAGGATTTGATTCAATTTGCAGAATTCATTTTCAGAACAATTTTGATTCTAAACCTTCACAAGTGAGAAACCATGTTGAAGAATATGGTTTTGATATTCCAGATGTGATGAGTGATTGTCAACGGAAGTCAATGGGAGGGAGAGATGAAGACCTGTCGAGTCTGAAGCGCATGTGACTCAGGTACACGGGCAGTGAGAGACGGCCGGGCAGAGGAGCCGCGGAGTCGGGCTGGCCCAATCCGGGTACATGGCTAGGAGTGACAGATGATCAACTGGTCTGTTGACTGGGTTTGACTCAGGTACACGGGCGGCGAGCGATTGCCGGGCTGAGGAAGCTGCGGGGTCAGGTCGGCCCAATCCGGGTACCCGGTGCGAAGACGGTGGACGCTTTGTCAGTTTTGGCGTAAAACTGACAATCTATGTTTAATTCATTTTTAGGATATTAATATTTAGTTTTTAAGTTTAGAATATTTTTATTCAAGTCAGTTATATTTTCTAAGAATATTTTAGTAATTTTCGGAATTTATTTTAGTAAATTAGTCTTTTCATGTATTAGGAGGCGCCTATAAATAGGCCCCTATCCCCCCTGGGGATAGATGACTGTTTTCTCCATAATCTATCTACAGTCCATATTATTTTTTCCGGCCAGCAATTTTAGCTCTACTATTTTTTTCATCGCGGCCACAGCTTGTTCGTCGCTTCCACAGGCAACTTTTCCGGCGTCGTGAGATTTTCCTTCACGTGCAGCGGCGACATTGCGCAATGCTGGAGCCGCACGCCGAGCGCTGTGCAGCGGCAACCCGAGCGGGTCCCACCGGCCGCTAGTTCTTTCGACATCACGCCATTGCTTGCGTGTGGAAGTGCACTCGGCGGCACGTGTTGCAGCGAATTGCAGGCAAGCGGCACGGTGGGCGGGAGGGAAAAAGGCTTCGGCCGTCTCGTTGTTCCACACGACACGCAAACTCGGTGCACCGGCGCGAGTTCTTGATTTTCGGCGAACGACATTCGGCGCAGGTGCGCGTACCGCACAGATTACGTCAGCTGAACGGAGGATGAAGGTTAGTTATTTTAATCCGCTATTTTTCAGTTAGATTAAGTCTGGTTGGTACTTCTGTAGTTATTCTTTATTTGATAATATCTCATTAGAGATCGCAGATTATTTACTTAAGTAATTTTTAATCTGCTATTTTTAGCCAGTTAGTTAAATAAATATTGATCTATTTTAATTAGCAGTAAAATTGCTTTTAGTATTTTCGTAGATATTTTTTATCTACTAGATATTATTCTTTAATCTGCTTATTCATTATCTCGTATTATTTATTTAAATATGTCTGTTTAATCTGCTTTTATAAAAAGAAAACAAAATTTATTAGTCGTAGTAAAATTGTCATTCTAGCTTTCACATGCAATATCTTAGGTTTGTTTCAGAATTAATTTTTGGAATCCATGCTTTATTCATTTGATTAGTAGTTTATTTATAGACTGCAATATAAAAAATCAGTAATATATCTAGTTGTTTTTATTTACTACAGCTATATCGTTTTAATTAGGACACCGGTGATCTTTAGGCTAGACAACTATAGTACCAGTAATTTACTTTGCTAATATTGTTTGTCCATTTAAGTTGTTTGGGTGTTGGGATTAGATCATAGTTTATCAATAAATTTTTTAGGCGCCCATTCACCCCCCTGGTTGCTACTTTCGGTCCTACGAGTGGTATCAGAGTGAGGTTAGGGTTTTCTAATATCTTAACTAATTCTAAACCTAGGTAGTGACCATGACGTTTTCTGGTAAAATCCCATCCCTAGAAGCTTTTGGCTACACTTATTGGAAGACTCGTATGCGAGCATACCTTATGAGCCAGAGCTCAGACATATGGGAGATTTGTGTTCATCCTAATTTCACCATAATGACTATTGCTACGGATACTGTTGCAGATGTAGTTACCCAGCATCAAAATAATAGTAAGGCGGTGAATATTTCATTTTCTGGTCTAGGTCCTAGTGAGTTTGAGCGTGTTAGCCATCTCACCACTGCTGGAGAGATCTGGGCTACCCTCCAGGCCAACATGAGGAGACAGCTCAGGTCAAGGCTAGGCTATATCAGACCTACCGGCGTGAGTATGAGAATTTCTCACAGAAGCCAGGTGAGACGGTTGAGGCTTTGTTTGGTCGTTTTCAATCGATCATTAACAAGCTTCGTGTCAACAAGGCCGAGCGTGATCAGCTGGTCTCAGATCATGAACAGGCGCTTAAGGTACTCCATACCTTGGGCCCTAAGATCTAGGAGATCAAGGTCTCTTCTATTGTTGAGAGCACGTCTTATGATACCTTGACCATCGCAGAGCTTTTTAGCAAGCTCAAGGCCTCAGAGGTCAATATCCAGTTGAGATCAAATCTCACTGGTTCTGGCTCAAAGACTCTAGCGCTTGCGACACCGTCTACTGATCCTAATGCCATGAGTTGTACTGCCTTTTCCTTGATGTCTATCTCCAAGGAACAACTTGATACTCTAGGAGATGATGATCTGTTCTTGTTTAACAACTGGGTGTGACGTGTCTATGATAAACGAATGTTTAAGAGACACGGCACAAAATCCGGATGCTTTGAGTGTGGTGATACAGGTCATTTCATTACCGACTGCCCCAAGCGGAAGAATTACAAGAAGGGAACCGGCGGCAACTCCTATGACTCCGACAAGTACGACAACTCTACAAAGGGAAAGCCCAAGACGAGATTCTTTCGAAAGGCTTTGAAGGACTACAGGCGTGAGAACAAGAAACGAGACAAGGCTTTCTTCGCCGAGATGGAGAAAATCTACTCCAAGAGATCCTCATCTTCCTCCTCATCTTCGAGCTCAAGTGATGAAGAGATCATGATCAGGAAGGGGAAGGACAGGGATGATCCAGCGGGCCTCTGTTTCATGGCCTTCGGGTATAAGCTAAAGAGGCGCTCACGTGATAGCCGAATACCCCATAAGAGCTTCTACTCAATGGCTCTTGGGGATAAGAAAGAAAAGGACTCCTCTGACGACTCCGACGACGACGACGATGAGAAGGTATCATCCTATGAACAAGAAGTTGTTAATTTATTAGAATAGAACCATCAGGAGTTGAAGTATAGGAAGAAACTGCTTAGAGGGGCTAAGAAGAGGATAGATGAGCTTGAGAGTGAGCTTGCCACTGCAAATGGCAAGATTGAGAGTCTGTCTTCTTCCCCTTGCTTGGGTGATAGTGGTGAGTGCCCTAACTGTGAGGTGCTATTGTATGACCTGACGACTCTTAAGTACAGGTACACAGAGAGAGTAGATGAAAGAGACGCATTGTCCACTGAGCTTGAGAGCGCTCAACAGGAGCTAAAAGATGCTCATGCCACTTTCGTCGCACCTTGTGTAGACTGCCCATCTCATTTAGCTAGTATAGTTGAACTAAGAGCCAAGAGTGATGAGCAGTTGAGCGAGTTAGCTAAAGTGAGAGTTGAGTTAGAGCAGACTAAGCTAGAGCTTGAGACTTTGTCAGTTCCACCCACTGTTTGTGAGAATTACTTGTCCATTAGGATGGAGTTGATCAAGCTAAAAGCTGAGAAGTCTGTCGAAGTTGATAAAGAGTGTGAGAACTGCTTGTCTCTGGTGGAGGTGTTAGCTTCCTTGAGAGAGGAGCTAGCTGATGTTCAGAACGAGAACTTTTACCTCCATTAGATCCTGAGTTGGATTAATGCCAGAGAGCCACAACTCGGCATGATGATCCAGCAGTTCAAGAGACAGGATGGGTTTGGGGTAGGTTACACCTATACCAAGGCTGATTTTGAGAGTGCCATTAGCCGTGCAGAGGAGTGGAGTAAGATGACTCCCGAACAGAGATATCCCAAGACTCACTCCACTGAGTCCTTTAAGGATAGTCAGCCCAAGGATGGAGTGAACCAAGAACAACCTAAAGCTCCACCTAAGAAGCAGATCTAGGTTCCAAAGCCTAAAACTCTCCAGACTTCTCTTGATTCTTTACCTGGACCCTCTCACACCAAAGATGCTACACCCAACACCACCAAGCCTAAGAACCCTAAGCCACAACAACATCCCAAGAAGCCTACCTATCACTGTGAGTTTTTTCAGAGAGACGAGCATCTTGAGGAGTTTTGCTTCAGGAGGAAGCGGGTTGAGCGAGCAGAGAGAGCTCGAGGTGGGCAGGAGCAGTTCTATCAGCAGGGTGGTAGACAGAGAGTTCCTCGACGTAGAGAGGCTAGAGGCTAGGCCACGTCGTGTAGGTGGTGGTAGAGGAGACAGTCTTTATGATCGTGCTCCGGAGGGTGGTTTCCGTTCCGGCAGAGTTCCAGATCGTTATGGATACGGTGTTGGACCTTGTGACCGTGATTTTAGGTAGAACAGAGGACCGCGCTTTGAGCAGCGTTTTGGTCCAGACTCATATGATTCCTTCTACTTTCCTACATACGAGCAGATGGCTCGACACTTGTTTAGTTCTTTCGCTAGACTTGGTGGTCGACCATTTGCTTCCACTCATGACCATTGATCTTGTAGGATCGAGGACTGGAGGATGTATGGATCATGGATTCAGGATGTTCTCACCATATAACGGGACACCGCAGATGGTTCTCCAGCCTCACTCCCCCGAGCTCCAAGGAATACATCACTTTCGGGAACAGTGGTCAAGAGAAGGTACAAGGTATTGGGTCGATTCGTATTTCTGATTATTTCTCTTTGAAGAATGTTGCTTTAGTTGGAAATCTAAACTTTAATCTAATTTCTATTTCACAACTGCTTGAGGATGGTTTAGAAGTGCGCTTTAAGAAGGGCATGTCTTCTGTCATTGATTCTAAAGGATATTTAGTTTGCCAGATCTTACCTTTTGGTAAGGTTTTTCTTATTGATTTCTCTAGTTCTTCTGGCCCTTCTCGCTGTCTGATGGCCGGATCCTCCTTTGAGCTATGGAAGTGGCATAGAAGGTTAGGCCATTTGAGCTTTGATCTACTTGTTAGATTGAGTTCTATGGATCTTATCCGAGGATTGCCTAAGCTTAAGATGGAGAAGGACCTAGTCTGTCATCCCTGTCGTCATAGGAAAATGGTTGCCGCTTCTCACGCACCTGTGACTTAGGTGATGACTTTGTACCCGGGAAAGCTGTTGCACATGGACACAGTAGGTCCAGCTCGAGTACGCTCAGTCGGTGGGAAGTGGTACGCCCTTGTGATAGTTGATGATTTTTCTCGATTTTCGTGGGTTTACTTTCTAGAGTCTAAGCATGAGACTTTTCAGTATGTTCATGACCTGATTTTGAAGCTGAAGAACGAGAACAATGGTCTGATGCGAGCAATTCTTTCAGACAATGGATCTGAGTTTAAGAACTCTCAGTTCGTCAGTTTCTGTAGTGAACAGGGTCTTGATCATTAGTTCTCTGCTCCTTACACTCCCCCACAGAACGGCGTTGTGGAGCGAAAGAACCGCATGCTTGTCGAGATGGCCAGGACAATGCTTGATGAGCATAGGACTCCTAGGCATTTTTGGGCTGAAGCAATGAACACAGCTTCCTATTTTGCCAACCGCATTTTTCTTAGAGCTTACTTAGGTAAGACATCATATGAGTTGCGTTTTGGTAGACAGCCCAAGGTGAGTCATTTGTGAGCTTTTGGATGCAAGTGCTTTGTGCTTAAGAAGGGAGGGCATTTGGACAAGTTTGAGTCTCGTTGTTGGGATGGAGTCTTTCTTGGTTATGCTTTGCATTCACGAGGCTTTCGTGTTTGGAACCTAGACTCTCAGATGCTTGTCGAGACTTGTGAGGTTTCTTTTGATGAGTCTTTGCCCTCGCTGACTCCTTCTTTTGAGCTTTCTGGAGATGATGAGCTTGGAGAGTCCATCTTCGAGGAAGATGATGACCCTCCTACTGATGATGAGGGTGGGCCCTCTGCACCGCCTGGAGACCCCACACCTTCTGAGACTTCGACTGAGGATGAGGACGGACCTCTAATTACTCCTTCTACTTCGATCGAGCCTCCGCAGCCAAGTCCAGAGGTGACAGGTGCTGACTCCGGTGAGATGACTTCTCAGCCGAGTCCAGAGGAGCCAGTTGCTGATTCAGGTGAGGTGACTTCAGATCACCTAGGATCCCGTGCAGTTCAGCGTGATCACCCTTCAGAGCTCATCATTGGTGATCTTACAGAGTGATCTTTACGGTCTTCAGCTGGTTCTCTTGCTATGTTTGCTGAGTCTGCCTTTGTTGCTAGTTTTGAGCCCCGAGACGTTTCTCATGCTCTTTCTGATTAAAATTGGATAAATGCCATGCAAGAAGAGCTTAAAAATTTTGTTCGCAATCGGGTTTGGACACTAGTTGAGCTACCACCTGGATGCAACACTGTTGGAACAATTGCATTAGTTCCAGCAGGTTTTTCTGTGGTGGAGTATGATACGGAGAATGAACCTCGATGGGTTCTCACAGGGGGAGACAGGGTTTATACTGGTTCGGGCCTCCCCTAGGGGATAATAACCCTACGTCCAGTTTGTAGGGGATTTGGCATGGTGTGCCTTGATGCGGAGAGGATAACTCCAGGGTCTCATGGCCCCCTGGAGCCTGTGTCCCGTTACAAGGGCTTGGCCCTGCTTTTATAGGCACGCAGGCCAGAGGAAAAGACTGGAATGCCCCCCTATGAACCCTTGGCCCATAGGGGCAGAGAGGGAAAAGGAGCTTAGCTACGGTACAAAAGGTGCCAGACAACTTTACAGCTTTACTGGCGTGTCAGGCTGCGCCAGGCTTTGACCAGCTAAACGACACCCAGGGGCGGGGGGCCCCCGGTATGGACTTGGCTCCGGAGGGCGGCCTCCGGACCTGGCTCCGGAGGGCGGCCTCCGGACTTGGCTCTCGGAGGATGACCTCCGAACAGGATTCCGGAGGGTGGCCTCCGGGCTTGGCTCCTGGAGGATGGCCTCCGCACTGGACTCCGGAGGGTGGCCTCCGGACTGGACTCCGGAGGGTGGCCTCCGGACTTGGCTTCCGGAGGGTGGCCTCCGGACTTGGCTTCCGGAGGGTGGCCTCCGGACTTGGCTCCCGGAGGGCGGCCTCCGGTCTTGGCTCCCGGAGGGTGGCCTCCGGACTTGGCTTCCGGAAGGTGGCCTCCGGACTTGGCTCCCGGAGGGTGGCCTCCGGACTTGGCTTCCGGAGGGTGGCCTCCGGACTTGGCTTCCGGAGGGTGGCCTCCGGACTTGGCTCCCGGAGGGTGGCCTCCGGACTTGGCTCCCGGAGGGTACACTGGGACCTGTAAACAATACTTAGGGAGAAAGCAGGCTCCGACAGTACCTGACTCTGGGCCGGAGGCTGTCGGAGGCTGACGTCATTTGGCCTCTGTTTAAGGGAAGCATATTTCCCCAACAGTAGCCCCTCGCGGGTAGGCCTTCGGAACGAAGGGGTGCACGCGCCCTTAGGGCAAATGACCTGAAAACACTTCGGAGGAAACATACCTCCGGAGCCAGGACCGAAGGAAACCTCGATTCCTGGGGGTAATAAATGCTCGTGCCAGAGCGGCCTCGGGGAGCCCGAACGACTCCGCAACGGTCAGAAAAGTTACCGTTACCCTGCTTGGGCTTGATTTACATTCGCCGGAGGCCCATCTGGCGGTGAGCCCGGCCCATGACGGTTGGAATTCTTACTGCGCCTATAAATAGGGACTTACCGCGTGCAGCCCCGGCACACTTTCATTCACTTCTTCTCCCCGCTTTACCACCTTCGCTCTCCTCTTCCTCCTAGCCTCGCAGAGCGACCTTCGCGAGCTTCTAGGCCTTCGCCATCCTTTAGTCCTTCGAGCCGAAGTCCACTCAGGATGCCGAAGAAGGGAGTGGCGAAGCCCCTGGTTTTGGGTTCGAGCTCGGGCTCCGCCCAAGTGCAGGCGGCGGCGGCAGCGGCCGCGGCAGCGAAGCCTGCAGCTAGGCGACTGGGGCCGAGGGACCTTCGGACGCCCTCCGACAGGTTCGAGCAGACCCTGGAGATGAGGGCTTCGATTTCTACGGAGGAGTCGGTCCGGAGAGCCTGCGAGGGGAAGATTGCGGCGAAGATCCAATTAAGGGTTCCGGAGAAATCAGAGGCCATACCGAAGCCTCGTGCTGACGAAGTGGTGGTGTTTGAAGCCTTCTTCGAGGCCGGCCTCGGACTGCCTGCGGTAGGGATGCTGAGCGAGGTCCTCAAGGCCTACAACCTTGAGCTCCCTCAGCTTTCGCCCAACGCCGTGGCGAGGCTAGCTGTCTTTGAGTGGGCCATGAGGGCCGAAGGCTGCGAGGGCCGCGCGGACGTCTTCGTCGCTCTTCACGACGCCAACTGCCAGCCGAAGCCCAGGGAGGGGACGGACCGCGTCAAGAGGGCGTTGGCCTTTGGCAGTGCCAACTTCCAGCTCCGGAAGGAGTTCCAGGACGCCTTCCCTGCGAGGGCTGTAAACAACAAGTGGTATTCGAGGTGGGACCAAGAATGGTTCTATGCCTCCGTCGGTGCGAACTCACCCCTTCGGAGTACCAACGCTCACATACTGTACCGGCGCGAAGGGGTGGTGAAGACCAGCGAAGGCCTTCTTCAATCGAGGATCTCGCTGCTCCGAAGGGTGGCAGCGAAGATGAGCATGAGGGACCTCGCCGAGGAATTCATTACCCTTCGGCTTAGCCCCCTCGCGCGCTCCTGGCCGGAGGGTCTCTTCCAGGCTTCGGGTCAAGGAGAACTCAGCGAGCTGGCCTTCGACCGCTTCTGTAAGTCTTCGCGCTCTTCTTGCTCTTAATACTTGAACACTTTGGCCCTGACTCGACCTTTTCGTGCAGCCGACCTCGACATGAGGACTCCGGAGGAGGCCATCGCGGCGGCGGACCGAGTCGTCGGGACTCCGACCCCCGAGGAGCAGAATCAGCGCCTTGCCTTGGTGGGGTCCTGGGAGCGCTGGAACAGAGTGTGGACCGCGCTCGGCCTCGGAGGGCTCCCCGCTTTGCCAGACTTCGCCCACCTGGCTACCTCATCGGCCGGAGCCAAGAGGAAGAGGGGGGACGAGGACGAAGCGGATGCCTCGGGGGAGGCTGCGGCGAAGCCCGCAGCTACTCCGACTCCCAAGAAGGCCGCGAAGCCCCTGGCGGTGAGGGCTTCGGAGGCGGAGGCCGACGCGCGCACTCCTGCTGCCAAGGAGGCCACGGATGCCCCGGCGGAACCAGCTTCGGGCGCGGAGGTGGATGCGCCGGCTTCGCAGCGAGGGGGCTGGAGGACGCACTTAGCCCCTGGCTCTTTCCAAGAGATCTCTGATGATGGTAAAACCCCTTTTTCTTTTTGCATGCTTCTCTTCAATATGCAGGTTTTGACTTGGCTTTTCGCAGAGGACGAAGATGATGCGAGGCCCACTGTGGCGAAGCCGGCAGGCGAAGGTGGGTCGAAGTCCGCCGAAGCGAAGCCCTCGGAGGCTTCGAGTAGCAGCAGCAGCAGCGGCAGCGGCAGCGGCAGTGGGTCAGAGTCCGAGAGCACTTCGTCTGACGGCGAGGGCGACGGAGACCGCGCGGACCCTCGAGGCGAAGAAGATGTCGACGTGGTGGGCCTGAGCCCCGCCTTGCCGGAGTCCGCGGAGACCACCGTGGCGGTGATTCACCCCTTCAAGCCGAGGGGGGGTGTGACGGCGGCGGCGATCCTCGGCTTCCGCGAGGCTTGTGCTTCTGCGGAGGAGGGGGACTTGGTGGCCCAACTTAGCCACCGAGATCCCACGGATCTCTTCGTTAGCTCAAACGAAGTCCTTATGCGGGTGAGCGGAGCCCCTTGCAGCTTCGAGCTGTACTCTGTCCCTTGGTTCATACTTACGGTTTCTTGAATTCCTGCAGGCCCTCGCACTGAACGCGGCAGCTTCGACCGCTGCCGACCGGCGGATGGAGCGCCTTGCAGAAGAGAAGGAGGCCCTTCGCCGCGAGGTCTTGGAGGAAGCCGAGAAACGGAGGCGGGCCGAGGCTTCGGCTGCTGAGGCGAAAGAAGCGAAGGAAGCCTTGGCCTCGGAGACGGCTCGGCTCCGCGCGGAACTCCAAGCTTCGAAGGATGCCGAGGCCCGTCAGGCGAAGGAGAACGAGGAGCTCCGCCAGCGGGCTCAGGATCTCGAGAGCTTCGTCGTGGCTAATCTTGGCGAGGCCACCCAGAGCCTGACTGAGGTCCTTGAAAAGATAGGGACCGAGTGCCGGACTCCGGAATTTGGCGATCAGGACCCGATTGGGGACCGCGCCGATTTCTTGAAGACTGCGGCTTCGGTAGCGGACGAAGCGCTGACGGGCTTCGCTCTTATGGCCGGTCGCGTCGCAGGCCAAGGGGTGCTGCATATGCTTCATGCCGCGGGGTGCGACCACCTTCGGGCTGCGACCTCCGTGACCCCAGTGGCCTTCGGGGGTCCGTACTTGGTGACGCCTCCGGGCGAAGTCCGTGGGGCTTGGCGGCGGCTGCAGGAACCTTGGAAGGAGCAAGGCTGCGAGGCAGTCCTTGACCTCATGAAGGCCCTTCGACAACGCCGGTTCAAGGGGCCCGCTGACTCGGACAAGCCTCCGGCCTCGACGCCTCCGCCTCCGCCTCCGAAGGTGTAGATCTCCTTAGGCTTTCTTGTAATACCTAGCTGTAGGCTTTGTAAAAACTTATCAGTTTATTAATATGAATGCGGGGGTTTTTTATACCTGCCCAGGCTCAGCCTTCGAGCATAGACCTCGAAGTCCTCGAGGACTCTGAAGGGCTTCGACAACTGTGGGCGATTCTTGAAGTAGCTAGGTCCGAAGGCCCCCCTCGGTTTAAGCTTCCGAGGGGGCCTAGGGGCGAAGCCATCTCCGAAATAGCTCAGGACTTGCTAGCCGCTGTGAAGGCGGAGCCCCTTCAGAACCCCTTACCTTTGCCTTCGCGAACAGTGTTAGCGAGCGACGAAGCCCTAGATTTTTCTGCCTTCGACACGGCTCCGCCTGCTTCGCGAACTTGGAGCAACCTGCAAAGCGGAAGTCGAAGCCTGTGGACTTCGGAGCCTGGACGGGCCGGTCGAGGGAGAGCGGGCTCCGACGAGGCAACGTCCAGCCGAGGTGGCCCTGGCCGAAGAAGGGGCAAGCGAGGGTCGGGGGCTCGCACACGGTTCTTCTTAGGCTTAGATACAGATTATACGTAGTTTGGTTTCCGAAGTATGTTTGTAACACACTTCTCATTATACAATGAATTGAGCCCGTTATCTTCGCACACTTTGTCCGTATGCTTCGTGTTGTTTTGCTTCGAACGTTTTAGCTTGCTACGCTCGTACTGTTTATTACGCTCGCACACCTCGCATACATTCTTCCCCCCTTTTGCTCGTGGCAGCTAGGGGTTTAACCGTAGCTGGTGCGGGAAAAAAATAAACATGCGAAGGGGTGCGCCTTTTCGGCGGCTTCGGATACTTGGATTTGTATCAAGCGAGGGCCTCTTACGGGCTCCGAACGTATCGATTTGGTGCGAAGCAAGGCTCCCGCACACTCAATTTGAGCGGTGCATGCTTTGGCATGCCGGGGTTTGGATGCTGTGCGTGAGCGGGGCTCTGAAACGCACTTAGATTATGGCGAAGTATGACTTCGAGACGCTTAGGCGTATAGTATATGAGCACGCGAAGCCAGGCTTCGGAGCGTGTTTAGATAACGAAGCAAGGCTTCGGAACTTGGTCCTGTAATGAGAAGGATATTTGGTGTGGATTCACCGAACCTGTGATAGCGTGAGCCACCTTCGACTCTGAGCCACCTTCGACTCTGGGTCACCTTCGACCCTGGGATGCTTCGGGTGCGGGACCCGGAATCCCTGGGATGCTTCGGGCGCGGAGCCCGGAATCCCCGGACGCGTCGGGCCAGTGGCCCGGAGTCTTTTTAGCCCACTGCTACGGGCCCGGGGGCACTGTGTAGCCTTCGGAGGGGTACTCCGGGTTTTATAAAGCGAAGCAAGGCTTCGGTTTTAAGTAAGGCGAAGCATGGCTTCGGGTTTAAATAAGGCGAAGTACGGCTTCGGTTTTTAAGTAAGGCGAAGCATGGCTTCGGTTTTTGAACAAGGCGAAGCATGGCTTCGGTTTTTTGAACAAGGCGAAGCATGGCTTCGGTTTTTTGAACAAGGCGAAGCATGACTTCGATTTTATGTTAATGTAACTGCAGGTTGGTGCATCGGGGTAAGGCTTCGGGCGGTACTTACCTTGCAGCCCTCGGGCTCCGACGACCTTTGGAGCGTGGAGCGGAGCCCCTTGCCGGAGAGTGGGCTCCGGTATGCAAGGGATGGGGGAAGGCGGAGGTGGCCTTCGACCTGCCCCCGAAGCCCCTAGCCGGAGGGTGCGTGAAGCGAGAAAGCCTCGATGCTCCCCCCTCGGGCACACTTCGGGTTGCGGGCAGCGGTAGAGAACTTAGCTTCTAGGACTAAGTTCCCCACGGACGGCGCCAACTGTTGGAACAATTGCATTAGTTCCAGCAGGTTTTTCTGTGGTGGAGTATGATACGGAGAATGAACCTCGATGGGTTCTCACAGGGGGAGACAGGGTTTATACTGGTTCGGGCCTCCCCTAGGGGATAATAACCCTACGTCCAGTTTGTAGGGGATTTGGCATGGTGTGCCTTGATGCGGAGAGGATAACTCCAGGGTCTCATGGCCCCCTGGAGCCTGTGTCCCGTTACAAGGGCTTGGCCCTGCTTTTATAGGCACGCAGGCCAGAGGAAAAGACTGGAATGCCCCCCTATGAACCCTTGGCCCATAGGGGCAGAGAGGGAAAAGGAGCTTAGCTACGGTACAAAAGGTGCCAGACAACTTTACAGCTTTACTGGCGTGTCAGGCTGCGCCAGGCTTTGACCAGCTAAACGACACCCAGGGGCGGGGGGCCCCCGGTATGGACTTGGCTCCGGAGGGCGGCCTCCGGACCTGGCTCCGGAGGGCGGCCTCCGGACTTGGCTCTCGGAGGATGACCTCCGAACAGGATTCCGGAGGGTGGCCTCCGGGCTTGGCTCCTGGAGGATGGCCTCCGGACTGGACTCCGGAGGGTGGCCTCCGGACTGGACTCCGGAGGGTGGCCTCCGGACTTGGCTTCCGGAGGGTGGCCTCCGGACTTGGCTTCCGGAGGGTGGCCTCCGGACTTGGCTCCCGGAGGGCGGCCTCCGGTCTTGGCTCCCGGAGGGTGGCCTCCGGACTTGGCTTCCGGAAGGTGGCCTCCGGACTTGGCTCCCGGAGGGTGGCCTCCGGACTTGGCTTCCGGAGGGTGGCCTCCGGACTTGGCTTCCGGAGGGTGGCCTCCGGACTTGGCTCCCGGAGGGTGGCCTCCGGACTTGGCTCCCGGAGGGTACACTGGGACCTGTAAACAATACTTAGGGAGAAAGCAGGCTCCGACAGTACCTGACTCTGGGCCGGAGGCTGTCGGAGGCTGACGTCATTTGGCCTCTGTTTAAGGGAAGCATATTTCCCCAACAAACACCATAGGCACCAAGTGGGTGTTTAAGAACAAACAAGGAGAAGATGGTGTTGTGGTGCGCAACAAAGCTCGATTAGTGGCACAGGGTTTCTGTCAAAAAGAAGGTATTGATTTTGAAGAGACTTTCGCCCCTATTGCTCGCCTTGAGTCCATTCGTATTCTTTTGGCCTTTGCTGCTTCTAAAGGTTTTAAGCTTCATCAAATGGATGTCAAGAGTGCTTTTCTAAACGGGTATATATAGGAGGAGGTCTATGTTAAGCAACCCCCTGGTTTTGAGAATCCTAAATTTCCACGACATGTTTAAAGTTGCAGAAGGATTTATACGGTCTGAAGCAGGCCCCTAGGGCTTGGTATGATCGCCTGAAGTAGTTCTTGTTGCAGAAAGGCTTTTAAATGTGTTATGTGGACAAGACCCTTTTCTTGCTTAGAGATGGCGCAGACTTATTGGTTGCTCAGATTTATGTGTACGATATTATTTTTGGTGGTTCTACTAATGAGCTTGTATCCAAGTTTTCTGAGCAGATGCATAGCGAGTTTGAGATGAGTCTCATGGGAGAACTCAAGTACTTTTTACCGCTCCAGATCAACCATACCATTCACATCATTTTCATCCACCAGGGTAAGTATACACGGGACATGCTAAAGAAATTTGATTTTGGTGGAGAACTAAAGCCACAGATGACCCCAATGAGTACATCTAGAGGTCTAGACAAGGACGAGGACGGCGTCAAGGTAAACGAGAGAGAGTATCGAGGGATGATCGGATCGTTGCTATACTTGACTGTGACTAGACCGTATATTCAGTTTGCCGTAGGTGTGTGTGCGCGTTTTCAGTCTTCGCCACGCGCATCTCACCGGCAGGCTGTGAAGCGTATTTTTAGGTATCTTACTTACACTCTTGATTTAGGTCTTTATTATTCTGAATCATCGTCTCTTGATACGCTGATTTTGGTGGGTGCCGGCTGGATCGCAAGTTGACTTCCGGTACATGCCAGCTTCTTGGTTCTTCACTTGTTTCTTAGTCCTCTAGAAAACAATCTAGAGTTGTGCTTTCTACTACTAAGGCTGAGTATGTAGCTGCTGCTAGCTGTTGTTCTCAATTGGTTTGGATGATTTCTACTTTGCGGGATTTTGGGTTGTTCTTTCCTTCAAGAGTTCCTTTGTTTTGTGATAGCACCAGTGCAATTAGTGTAGGGAAAAACACATGTCTTCATTCTAAAACCAAACATATTGATGTGCGCTTTCACTTTCTCAGGGATCAATATGAGAAAGGAGTCATAGATCTTATTCATGTTGATACCCATCAGCAGTTGACTGATATTTTTACTAAACCCCTAAATCAGTCTACTTTTGAGCGTTTGCGAGGGGATTTGGGAGTTGTGTATCCTTTTTAGGATACTTTGACTCTGTTTTTCTTTTCTTCTTTATTTTTAATGAGTCTTTTTGTGTGCGTTCATATCATGCATAATCATCAATCACATTTTGAGCTTGCTTCTGTTATATGATTAATCTGCTTTACTTTCTCTAGCTAGTATATGCTTTTGATTACCTATCGATGATCATGTTTTGTTTCAGTTCACATGACATATCTGATATTTGTCATATGCATGGCTTTTATGTTTTAAAATTGAAAAATAATCACCATTACTTCTGGTAACTAGCATGTGTAGGCTGAATGTGTTTGCTATCTTTTACATGCCTTGTAGCTAGATCCTTACTTAGATGCAGATATTCAACTTGGACATCTATATGTAGGCTGAATGTGTTTGCTATCTTTTGCATGCCTTGTAGCTAGATCCTTACTTAGATGCAGATATGCAACTTGGACATCTATATGCTTTAAATATGAAAAATGTGTTATAAAAATGATAAAAAATTCAAAAAAATGAAAATTTATGCATTTTTATGATTATTAGAAAAGATCCAGGTGGGTTTTCTTTGTCGCATTCCATTGTTCTGGACTGCTTACCATAGCACTTTGGTATGAACTAGGACGGTGTAATGTATGCCAAGACCAATGTCTTAAGCTTCTAATGGTCCAGTTCTGGTCTAGGATTGACTTGGTCGGTTAGCATAAGGTTTGACATGCAAATAACCCCTAGCAGAAATGAAAAAAAAAAGGAAAAAGAAAAAGTCTAAAAAATTTAAAAAGATGACAAGTTTGCTGAAGCACTTTGTTTTGGACAATGCTTAACTTGGACAATGCTTACTCTGCTTGTCAACTAGAAAATATGGTGATGTGTTTGTTTGCAAAAATCGAAAAATGTGTGCTAATGACTCCCTTTAGATATCATCTATTGCACTGATCATGTCATGTATCTTAGACAATATATCTTTTGCTATACCTGTTAGATGTTGTAATTGCAATTAATCATATCTAAGAAGCATGCTTTTCACACTCCACCTGCACTCCATCTGCATTCATGGCATATTTTGAGGAGGAGCTGCATTTCAGGGGGAGTTTTTGTGTCTATGTCTTTTTAGAGTGCATTTAGTCTCACTTGATGAGTCCAATTGTCAACAAGGGGGAGAAATTTTGGAGTACATTTTTTAGCTTTCTCTGGGATTTATTTCAGGGGGAGTTCCATGTTGGTAATTCTGAGATTGCACTTGTTTTTGAGTCTTTATTTTTGGTTAACCATAATAACCATTTTTCTTGCTTCTGTTTGGCTTTTGGTCATTAGGGTTAAACTTTTATTTTTTTTTCTTCTATTTTCTTTTGTCTTTGTTTTCCTATTTCCACATGTTTTGCAGGTTCTGAAGATGAGTTGAAGAGGGTGTTGATAATGCACTAATCAAGGGAGAGATTGAGAAACCATCTTGAAGAATATGGTTTTGATACTCTAGATGTGATGAGTGATTGTCAACGAAAGTCAAAGAGGAAGAGATATGAAGACCTGCCGAGTCTGAGGCGCGTGTGACTCAGGTACATGGGCAGCGAGCGACAGCCGGGCAGAGAAGCCGCGGAGTCGGGCTGGCCCAATCCGGGTACATGGCTAGGAGCGGTAGAGGATCCACCGGTCTGTTGACTGGGTTTGACTCAGGTACACGGGCAGCGAGCGATTGCCGGGCTGAGGAATCTGCGGGGTCGGGTCGGCCCAATCCGGGTACCCGGTGCGAAGACGGTGGACGCTTTGTCAGTTTCGGCGCAAAACTGACGACCTATGATTATTTTGTTTTTAGGATATTAATATTTAGTTTTTATGTTTAGAATGTTTTTATTTGAGTGAGGAGATTTTTCTAAGAATATTTTAGTAATTTTTAGAATTTATTTTAGAGTCAGTGTTAATTTACCCTTGGGGTAAATTAGTCTTTTCATGTATTAGGAGTCGCCTATAAATAGGCCCCTATCCCTTGGGGATAGATGACTGTTTTCTCCATAATCTATCTACAATCCATATTATTTTTTTCCGGCCAGCAATTTTAGATCTACTATTTTTTCATCGCCGCCACAGCTTGTTCGTCGCTTGTCCGGGCAACTTTTCCGGTGTCATGAGTTTTTTCTTCGCGTGCAGCAGCAACATTGCGCAATGCTGGAGCCGCACGCCGAGCGCTGTGCAGTGGCAACCCGAGCGGGTCCCACCGGGCGCTAGTTCTGTCGACATCACGCCATTGCTTGCGTGTGGAAGTGCACTCGGCAGCACGTGTGGCAGCGAATTGCAGGCAAGCGGCACGGCGGGCAGGAGGAAAAAAGGCTTCGGCCGGCTCGTTGTTCCACACGGCGCGCAAACTCGGTGCACCGGCGCGAGTTCATGATTTTCGGCGAACGACGTTTGGCGCAGGTGTGCGTACCGCACACATTACGTCAGCTGAACGGAGGATGAAGGTTAGTTATTTTAATCCGCTATTTTTCAGTTAGATTAAGTCTGGTTGGTACTTCTGTAGTTAATCTTTATTTGATAATATCTCATTAGAGATCGCAGATTATTTACTTAAGTAATTTTTAATCTGCTATTTTAGCCAGTTAGTTAAATAAATATTGATCTATTTTAATTAGCAGTAAAATTGCTTTTAGTATTTTTGTAGATATTTTTTATCTACTAGATATTATTCTTTAATCTTCCTATTCATTATCTCGTATTATTTATTTAAATATGTCTGTTTAATCTGCTTTTACAAAAAGAAAACAAAAATTTATTAGTCGCAATAAAATTGTCATTCTAGCTTTCACGTGCAATATTTTAGGTTTGTTTCAGAATTAATTTTTGGAATCCATGCTTTATTCATTTGATTAGTAGTTTATTTATAGACTGCAATATAAAAAATCAGTAATATATCTAGTTGTTTTTATTTACTGCAGCTATATCATTTTAATTAGGACACCGGTCATCTTTAGGCTAGACAACTATAGTACCAGTAATTTACTTTGCTAATATTGTTTGTCTGTTTAAGTTGTTTGGGTGTTGGGATTAGATCATAGTTTAGCAAGAAATTTTTTAGACGCCCATTCACCCCCCCTCTGGTCGCTACTTTCGGTCCTACAGAGGCTTCGGAGCAAAGTGTGCACGAAGGTGTGTGTGGAGATCAGAAGGTGAAGCTGGCTAGGAGAAAATGCAAGAAGCAAATGAAGGTGTGAGCCGTGTCGTGGTACGTCAAGGCCTTTTTATAGGCGGTAAGAAGCGACATGAACATGAAAGAATAGTATGACATGAACATAAGTAAGCAACACAGGTAATCAAATTATATGTGACATAGTATGGAACTTCTCATGGCGATCTCCATCTCTATGGTTCCCATCATCGTGCTTCAGACCTCTATAAACATGTATTAGCCTATTACAACTAATAGCATTATACTAATTACATGAGTCGAAGTATCATAGGTTGATGCGCAGGTCGTACAAACATTGAATAGCCTTGGGATATAATATTCATGACATGCATGCCATGTAATTACATTCATGTATCTCATACATTTTGCAAGGCCATACTAGTCACAATATTTTTACAAAAACAAGTTAGGCGAAGAATCTATGCGTGACTAAACTAGATCAGAACTTCTAGTTCAGTAGAACTGGAACTTCCGGTTGAAGGGACCAAAACTTCTAGTTCAGAATCAGAACTTCCAAAAAGACCCTTCTATATCAAATATATTTTGGCCTAGAACTTCTGGTTCATAACCGAAACTTCTAAAAATAATATTTTATATCCGAAAATTATTTTACCAAAACTTCTAGTTTAGAGCCAAAACTTCCAAAAACAACTCTCTATTTCAAAAATTATTTCAGCTTGGAACTTCCAAAAATCCAATATCAAAAACAATAGATCCAATATATTTCCCCCACATATCGCTATACGTGATCAATCTAGATCAAACACTACACACGAAGGCTCCGATACCACTGTTGGGATATGGGGAGGTACACTAGTCGGCAATTTTAAATTTGAACCCCGTTAGTCCAGGAACCATGCACGCGAGGGATCATAGATCGTTACCTCCTAACACAAGACATGCTAATGCAGCGGAAGAAGATGTCGATGAAGCGCGGCCTCGCTCAACACCACCTTGCTCTACCCATTCACCGGTGACCACGGCAATGAAGCTCGGCAGTGTGGGCATGAAGAAGATGATGAGAACCACTATTTGAGTGGCGCCTCCATTGAGACCACACGTACAGGGACGGATCACCTCTCGCCAGCGTGCTAACACCGCTTGAGAGATCTAGGGAGAAAACCAATCTCGACACTCGAGATCGTGGAGAGAGAGGAGGTGCAGACTAGGGTTCTTTCTTTGATCTAATCAGGGAGAAGCAACAACCCACGTGTGTGCCCCTCTCCTCTTTATATAATGCCCAGGCCCTGGCCTTAATCCATATTAAGGCCAAAAAGAACTAATATATATCGCTTGGATCAAAACTTTTAGTTTGAAACCAAAACTTCCAGTTTCATCCTTTCATATCAAATTAATTCATAACCGGAACTTCTCATTCTGGACCGGAACTTCCGGATTGACCCTTCTGTTCTCGATTTAATTCGACCTAGAACTTCCGGTTCACAACCGGAATGTCAAGTTTCTCCAGGAAACCGAATCTAGGACTGGTCTGGAACTTCCGGTCCAACTAGAACATCTGATAACTCTAGAATTCCAGAACTTCCGGTTCACAATCGGAATTTTCCGTTACCCTAGGATTTTCTTAGGCACAATTCCATCAAGTATATCATAATGTTTCAAGTAGTTTAACATTTGTTTCTTTTTATTCATTAAATAATATCTCACTTATATACAACGTCTGATTTTCTATTCTAGATCAGATGTTCAAGCCATAGTTCTCTCTGATATTCTATCTATTTAAACGTCCTAGCATCTGCTACTCCCAAGGAATTTTGCTCGGTGTGGCCACCTCCGTGGGCTGACACATTGTCCCCTTTGCGAGCAAGTGATTTTTCAAAAAAACTCCCGTTGATCTCTAATTACGTAAAAGGACTACTCTATACTTTATGCTGAGATGTGTTTCTTACGTCTGAGCCGCCTGTTTACTGATATTTTATATGCGAAGAAGAGAAAATTTCGAAATTCGGGGCGCACTCTAAAATCGAAAAACACAAGGGTTTTTTCACGAAACTACCTATTCCGTAGGCCCGCCGGGAGCCCCCAGCCACCGCGTTCCTGCAGCCCGATCCCCCATTCGCTTGCCCCGTCCCCTTCCTAACCCTAGTCGCTCGCACCATCATCTCGGCCGCTCGCCGCCGGTGCTATCGGCCTCCCATCGTGGCTCACCGCCGGTGCTACCAGACTCCCGTCACGCAGCCTCCACCTACCGTGTCGCTCTCCCCCAGAACCGGCAGTGCCCTCTAGAGAACAAGCGCGGGCCGTGCACACTGGAGCGGCGCCCACGCTTGCCGACCTTGCCGCCATCGGTTCCGCCCGTGCCACCGGGGTGCTCGGCTGTTACAGCTGCCCCGACGGCGGTGCTCGCCAGAGAAGAGTAATGCCGTCGAACGAGGAGGAAAAGCAAACAGAAAAGCAAAACAGAATGGGAATCTCCTTTTTTGTGTTACCCATTCCATAAGTCTCACCAAGTCTTATACCCCCACCAGCCACACCACATCGAACACGTATTATTACAATTACGCTTTCTTCTCACTCAACACAACTTCCTGGATTACGCATTACACCTTCCTCTTTGACTCGCGCCCCATTCCATTCCCGCGCAATTCAAACACCCACAGCTGAGCCTGGAACAGGATCACCTGATGATGACACGCTGTTCACCGGCGTGACATTGCCGCCTCCTTGTGAATCAACCTCCGCCCAAATTCCCGCAGCTGGAAAATGGGCCCGAAGCACAGAGTAATCCTCCCATGTAGCGAACTCCACCAGCAATTTGCCCCATTGCACCAGAATTTGCACCAAAGATGCATTTCCCTTCTTCACCAGTCTTCGATCAAGAATATTAGTAGGAACCAAGTCGTCCACATCCAACTCCACAGGAGAAGGCAGAACCGAAAAAACTGGAACATGAGACAGAATGAATTGCTTCAACTGAGAAACATGAAAAACCGGGGGCACTAGGCTATCCGGTGGTAGCTGCAATTTGTAATCCATAGACCCAACTTTGCTGGCAATCTCAAATGGTCCAAAATACTTAAATGACAATTTTGGATACGGACGATTGACCACTAAGGATTGCGCATAGGGCTGTAATTTGAGATAAACCTTGTCACCCACTTGGAAGGAGCGGAAGGTGCGGTTGTGATCAGCATTTTGTTTCATCCAATGTTGAGCCTTAAGCAGTTGCTGTTGTAGCATATCCGAAAACTGTTTTCTGGACTGCACCCATTGTTCAACATCACCATTGGTGTGAGGATCAGTCTGGTGTAAGCCTGACACATCCGGCAGGAAATGATACCTTGGATCAGTGCCAAACAATACCTTGTACGGGGAACAGCTCAATGTAGTATGAAAAGAGGTATTGTACCAGTACTGAGCCAAACTCAACCAAGACATCTACTTCTTTGGACTGACAGCAGTTGAACATCGGAGATACATTTCTAAACACTGATTAACACGCTCTGTTTGTCCATCTGATTGCGGATGATATGCCGTGGACATGTTCAATGCCACATTCATTTGTTCAAACAGCAACTTCCAAAAGTGACTTGTGAAAATCCGATCACGATCTGATACTATAGACTTTGGAACACCATACAATGACACAATATGGTCCATGAACAATTTTGCCACCTAGGCTGCTGTGAATGGATGTCTAAGTGGAAGGAAATGACCAAATTTAGAGAATCTGTCAACAATTACCAAAATGGTGTTGTACCCTTCCGAAATAGGCAAACCTTCAATGAAGTCCATGGAGATACCTTGCCAAGATCCTTGAGGAATCGGCAGGGGCTGGATCAAACCCGGGGCTTTACATAGCTCATGCTTTGCCTGCTGACAAACTGAGCACTGCTGTATGAATTCCTGGACATCAGTCTTAAGGCCTGTCCAATGAAATAACTTGTGCAGTCGATGATAAGTGGCTTGAACCCCTGAATGTCCCCCCAGTGCCGAACAATGGAATGCAGATATCAACTTTGTCCGAAGGGCCACATTAGCTCCAACCCAAATCTTATCCTGTAACCTGATAAGACCATCCGACAAGGAGTAACCCTGTTCATTTGAACCCACAATAGCTAACTCTTGCAGTAACCTTTGATCCTCCATGCCCACAACATATGAATTAACCACTTCCTGTATCCATAATGGTTGCACCACTGAAATGGCTTCCAATTCAAATAAGTGGCCTACCCTGGATAAAGCATCTGCTGCAGAATTGTCCAAACCCTTCTTGTATTGAAACTTATATTGTAAACCGATAAGCTTTGTCATTGCTTTTCTTTGCATTTCAGAAGTAAGGGCTTGAGTTTCCAAATGACAGAGAGATTTGTGATCCGTATAAATAGTAAAAGGCCCCCTACTCAAATAAGATCTCCACTTGTCAATTGCCATCAATATCGCCATGAATTCCTTTTCGTAAATTGAGAGTTTTTGATTATTAACTCCCAAGGCCTTGCTGTAAAATGCTATAGGATGGCCTGCTTGCATCAATACTGCTCCCATTCTCGTGGCACATGCATCTGTTTCAATACTAAAAGGTTGGTCAAAATATGGCAAAGCAAGAACAGGGGTAGAACACATAGCTTTCTTCACCGCGTCAAATGCTTGTTGAGCTGTCTCACTCCAGACAAAGTGTTTATACTTAGCAAGAAAAGCAGTTAATGGCTTAACTAGGATTCTGTAATGACGTACAAACTTACGGTAATAACCGGTCAGACCCAGAAAACCTCTGAGTTCTGTCACCGTTTGTGGCCGAGGCCAATCCATCATGGCTTGTGTTTTATCCGGGTCAGGTGCAACTCTTGTAGAGGATATGATATGCCCTAGATATTCTAATTGTTCCAAAGCAAATGAACATTTAGATCGCTTAGCAAAAAGTTGATTACTCTGTAGAACACCCAACACAATATCCAGATGGTGCACATGATCAGTCAGTGTTTTGCTATACACCAATATATCATCCATGAACACTAGAACAAACTTCCTCAATTGGTCAGCAAAAATGGAATTCATTAAGCACTGGAAAGTTGCTGGGGCATTAGTCAACCCAAACGGCATAACTTTGAACTGAAAGTGGCCATGGTGAGTTTTGAAAGCAGTCTTCTCCTCATCCCTTTCCTTCATTCGAATTTGATGATATCCACTTCTGAGATCCAACTTAGAAAAGAATTTGGAACCCCCTAATTCATCCAACAATTCATCGATAATCGGTAATGGGAATTTGTTTTTCACTGTAACTGAGTTAAGCCTCCTGTAATCCACACACATCCACCAAGAGTTGTCCTTTTTCTTAACCAGAAGCACTGGAGATGCAAAGGGGCTGTAGCTTGGTGTAACCAGACCTGCCTGTATCATTTCAGCCACTTGGCGTTCAATTTCGTCTTTTTGAGTCGGAGAGTAACGGTATGGTCTGGAGTTTACCGGTATGCTCTCTGGTAACAAAGTTATGGCATGATCAAAACTCCTATGTGGTGGCAAGTGTGAATTTTCTTGGAACACCACTGCATACTTTTGTAGTATCTCTTGCACCTCCTCTGGAATCACAGTAGGAACATGAGTTTCCATTGCCAGCACAATGGCCATGGCCCATACCTCATTACCTTGCCAACTTTTAATAACTTGTTGCCCACTGATACTCTGCAGTGTAGAACATTCCTTAGCCTTCACTCCTTGTAAAGTAATGTGAGAGCCCTTATACTTGAATGTGATGTTACGTTCCTTCCAATTACACTGCATTGGACTATATTTACTCAACCAATCCATACCAAGGATCATATCATATCCCCCCAACGCAATAATTTTCAAATCATGATCAAATGTATAACCCTGTACCCACCATTCCAATTTGGAGATCATCCTTGAACAGGCCAACACCTTCCCATCCGCAACCTTAACCTTTAGAGCTGGAATGCTTGTAAGGTGCACTTGCAATCTATCCAACACAGCCTCGTTCAGGAAGCTATGAGAACTTCCATAATCCACCAGTACCAACATAGTTTGTGCCTGAACTAACACTTGCAATTGAATTGTGTGGGACTCATCTAACCCAGCCAATGCATTGACAGACAGATGTACTGGGTCCTCCGGATCCACTTCGTCACTTCCAATTACAGCATCTAAAACCTCATCAGATAAAATCTTGTTAGAATCTTTACTCTCTATAGCATGGATTTGAGCTATTGGAGTAGTGCACTGATGAGTGGGAGAATACTTTTCACCACACTTGAAACAAAGCCCATTCATCCTCCTATATTCCTTCAACTGTTGTGCTTTCCACAACTCACCTGGTGGTAACTTTGGTTTCTCAAAAGTCCTCTGACCACCTCCAGCCTTAGGTGTCCATTTCTTCTTTCCTTCAGAAGTTTCTGTAATGCTCTCTCTAGCCAACGCCAAGTGATATGCCTGAGTTACGGTGGTGGGTAGTTGTGGCTGGACATGAGTTCAAATATCATCCCTCAAGCCAAAAAACAAAATGCCCCACTAACCAGGTCACTCCTGCCTGAGATTCTTCATACAAGCGGAGTTGATACAAAAGAGCTTCGAATTTACTTTTATACTCATCAATAGTTCCTGTCTGCTTCAGATGCATCAACTCATTCATCTTGATTGCTTGTGTATTCGCCTCAAATTCCAAAATTATTGCCTCACTGAATGTATCCCAGTTCAATGTACTGGTTGTTTGCTTCCAAGCCTTGAACCAGTGAGCAGCTTTTTCCTTCATATTCAAAGAGGTTGCTGCTACCTTGAAGTTTTCATGTATCTGATACATCTCAAAATAAGTGCAGCACTGATCCACCCACACCCTTGCATCCGAGCCATCAAAGGTTGGAAAATTCATTTTAGGCACCCCGTTCCTTCTCACAGCCTCCTCACCTCTGCCTCTGTTCCCAACCTCTCCAACATGGGATGGTGAAGCATTACCAACACGCACACCCTGCGTCACTTCAACATGCAGGCTACCATTTGACAAACATCTCATCAGGGTTTGTGTCACTAACTCCTGCTCATGCTGAACATGCCCCAATGACGCCATCGTCAAATCCACCTTAGTCTCCATCTGATCCAGACGTTCCCTCTGTCTCTCCAATTTATAATCAATTTGAGTTAAAGTTTCACGGATATCATCCATACCTCCAATCTTCACGGCTAACGCCGCCACAGCCTCCAGAACCTTCTCCTCCATGGCCTCCAATGCAGTAATCACTTGACGAACTTGCAGAGATGGGTGAGCCAGGATTGCTTTGTTTGCTCCTGAGCCGATCGAACCCCAGAGGGACTTACGGTGATCGCCGAAGCAATCACACACCCAACTACGGGCAAATTTTACCGATCAACCAAGGAAGTATGCAAACAAGAGTCGATCCGTAAGAAGAGCTCTGATACCAGTTGTTACAGCTGCCCCGACGGCGGTGCTCGCCGGAGAAGAGTAACGTCGTCGAACAAGGAGGAAAAGCAAACAGAAAAGCAAAACAGAATGGGAATCTCCTTTTTCGTGTTACCCATTCCAGAAGTCTCACCAAGTCTTATACCCCCACCAGCCACACCCCATCGAACACGTATTATTATAATTACGCTTTCTTCTCACTCAACACAACTTCCTGGATTACGCATTACACCTTCCTCTTTGACTCGCGCCCTATTCCATTCCCGCGCAATTCAAACACCCACAGCTGAGCCTGGAACAGGATCACCTGATGATGACATGATGATGACACGCTGTTCACCGGCGTGACATCGGCCTATTCGCCAGGTCCTGCGAGCTACTCGTTGGGCACTCTGCTATCCACCACGAGCATTTTCCCCGCGCCTCGTCCCCCACGCCATCAGTCGCCGCCATCCCCCGCTCCGCGAGCCACCGCCGGCCTCGCTCCCCACCCCCGTCAAGCTGCCGCCGGCCACCGCTAGGTCGGCGCGGCTGCCCGCCTAACGCCATGTCGTACACTACCCCGATGCAGGGGCTCGGCGAGAGGGGGAGGGTTGATAAGGCAATGAGGGTGTTTGTGGAAATGCGCAGGAAGGGGTGTGTCCCGGATGCTATCACTTACGCCACTCTGGTTACTTCATTCTGCAAGGCTGGTAGCATATCACAGGGATATGAGTTCTTGGACGCCATGGTAAGGGAGGGTCTGCAAGTGGA
Source organism: Zizania palustris (assembly GCA_019279435.1). Lineage (NCBI taxonomy): Eukaryota > Viridiplantae > Streptophyta > Magnoliopsida > Poales > Poaceae > Zizania > Zizania palustris. Next base: position 48,788,676 of record JAAALK010000080.1, read on the forward strand.
ACCCGAAGTGTACCTCGTGTTCTTTGCCGTGCACGAGGAGGAGCAGCTGGAGGAGTGCTTGGAGTTGATGGAGAGGATGAAGGAATGCATGTGCCCACCAGACCTCAGTATCTACAATGTGGTGATCAGGTTGTCCTGCAAACTAGGGGAGATGAAGCAAGCCATGGCATTGTGGAACGAGATGGATAATGGCGGGCTTAGTCCTGGGGTCGACACATTTGCAATCATGGTGAATGGTCTTGTTGGGCAGGGAGCACTGGTTGAGGCGGTTATTTTAAGGACATGGTTGGGAGGGGGCTCTTTGTTTCACCCCAATATGGGATGCTGAAGGATTTCCTCAACGCGTTGGTTAGAGAATAGGGATCATAAACTCGAGCTTGCAAAGGATGTTTGGGGATGCATTATGAGTAAAGGTTGTGAGTTCATGGACAATCTGGATCCATGTGCTGTATACAAACAATCATGTCAAGGAGGCCTGCTTGTATTGCTTGGACATGCTTGAAGCTGGGTTGATGCCGCAACCCGACACATTTGCAAAGTTGATGAAGGGACTGGAGAAGCTCTACAATAGGCAAATTGCTGCTGAAATCACTGAGAAGGTGAGGAAGATGGACGGAGGAGAGATATGTTAGCTTCAAGATGTACAAGAGGCGTGGGGTGAGGGATCTTGAAGAGAAGACTAAGCCAAAGAGGAGGAAAGGATACAAATGGAGCAGCCGGAGGCCGACTGACCAAAGTCAATCCAACAGGCATGCTGATTTGGACACTATTGGTGACGAGAGAAGCCTAAGCCAAAGAGGAGAGTGCCTTTTCTTTTGGGAGATCGACACCGTTTTGATGTCTGTATACAGCCAGGGTCGGATCCACCAGATTGCAAGGTGGGCTCTTTTTTCAACAAATTATAAGTCATTTGAATTATATAAGTTAAGTTACTCTAATTTTGACCAGTTTTATAGAAAAATCAACTAACATAATATTAGATTGATTTTCTTAAATTTTATATCTTAGTAGTGTATTGTTAATATGTTTTCTTTTAAACTTAGTCAAAGTATATAAAACAGTGTGGTACATGAATTTAGGTACCGTCTAATTTCAATAATGATCAGAACGTATGGTTGAGCACATGAAGCACATTGTTCCATTCAGAAGTATGCTAAGTGCTCTTCGATTGTGTTATACTCACACTTAATTGCTTCGCCCGGGTCGATTGTGTTATACTCCCCTGGCACGGACCATAATCCAATTGCACAATCAGATCAGAAATAGGGAAACAATTGCTACAAGTCATCGTTCCATTTCTTTTCTTTTTGGATAAAAAATATGTTTCTATCTATGTTTTAGGATATTCTATTTACCCTTCATGCTAATATGTTCTGTTTTATTTAAGATCAATGTCTAACTGTGAAAAGATTAACTGATTTGAATATACAGATGTGAATGTTCCTATCAAATAGTGCACAAATAATTTCTAACTGCTGCTATGATTCAGAATTAGATTTGGATGTGTGGTGTGCAGAGCAGAAGGATAGGGAGGTAGGTAGATACATACCATGATACACCTTCTCCTTATCTCTGCACAATTTTAAAGTCTAAAAAGAATTTTTTTAATGCAAATTCGCTTGCACACATCCATCTCTTGATGATAGATTTTCATTTAGCAATGCAGCTCCTTCACAGCATACACTGACTGCAATATGGGAAAGGGGATATTTTTCCCTCGAAGATGTGCATCTACAACATGGCTGCTTACCATAGTGTCATGGACTAATTGAAAAAGCTTAGTGTCATGGATTTGTTGTCCTCTCCTCTTTCCATAGATCTGGCACTATACACCCCACATAAATTAATATTGTATTGCTCTCCCAATACTATTTGCTAACATTTATATTTATTTACATTCTTGCAATTGTCATTCTTGCAGTAATTGTCGAGAACCAATCTATTATTATCAGTACATTCTCAATGATCAAATAGTGCACAAATTGATAAGGCGCCCGAAGGGCGCCCCGCCGCCTAGTAGTAGTATATATATACATATATATTCTAATTTAAATAATATTGTAGCAATTTGATAGGAAAGAATCCTAATTTAAATGTGGTTTAATTATATTTGTATTCGGTGAAACTGCACTGATGATATATAGCCAAAAGGCGCAAATATAAAAATATACAGCTATCTAGCATTGGATGATGAAAGATCAATCCGCATTTTATTTTTTCTCTCGTCACAATTTACCTTTTCCTTTTTTGAGAAAATTTGTCTTTTTCCCTCTTTGCTGAATAAACAGATCACAGTCCCAAATATACAATTTTGTAGTACATGGCAACAACATAGAAGCTGGACCTTTGACAAGTACATCAACTAGTGATTAGTCAATGCAAGTATCAAACTGTAAGAGAGTATGACATGCATCAGCAATCATTAATTCAATTATTTAGGTCAGGAGACATTAATCTGGATGTGGTCGCAAGAGGGAGCTGCTAATCAGCATTCAGTACCGTCCACTACTACAAAGAGACATTGTAGCGACGGCAAAAATGTACTATAGTGGTGGGCAACCAGTCCGCCATTTCTCTAACGCCACTGCTAACCTTGGTTAGCAGTGGCGGGCAGAGTGTCCGCCACCGCTGTGTCAACATCAGTGGTGGGCGTGCTGACGTCATCTGCCCATCACTGCTGTTAGTCATAGCAGTGGCAGACAGATGACATCAGCGAGCCCGCCACCACTATGTCAATAGTAGTGATGGGCGCGCTGACGTCATCTGCCCGCCACTGCTATGGCTAATAGCAATGCCGGGCACATGACGTCAGCATGCCCGCCACTACTATGTTTTCCCCATTACACAGAATGTTATAAACCTTAATTTACACAGTTCCACAAACAAAAACACAGAAATATACAGCTTCACACAGTCATCCACATCAACAGCAGCAACACAACCACAAAAATTACCAGCTCACACAACCATCCACAGCAGCAACACAACATTAACACAACAACAACCCATCTCATCAATTTACAAATTTACAAAGTTTACATTTCATTATACATTAAGTTTACAAAGTTTACATCTATCAGAACTTCAAAATTAACAATTGTTCACAAATACATGCTCATTTTGTTTAATGTTTCTTCTCAGAAGGCCAGCTCTTATCTTGCGCATCTTCTTTTTGCTTCTGAGCTTCAAAATTCTAGGAAATTTGTTGTTCAAGCCTTTTAGGTCTTCCGTCCCAATGTCTCAGAGTTAGATGCTTGGCTACTTCACCCTCAAGATCGAAGAGTATTCCATGCTCATGAATAATTTCATGCATCGTGAAGCTGCACATCCTTGATACGATTCTATATATTTTTGTATCAGAGAGTTGGCTCTTCCCGGCAACGGTTGATGGACCTGACGTCTGCATACGTAACATATAATTATATACATTGCGGGTTATATTAGATTAACACACAATAAATCAACTTACTTCTTTAGTATCCTCAGATACTGCCCGTGTATACTTTCCTAAGTCATTACTTATGAAATTACAAGTGTAATACCCACAATGCACCGAACCAGGAAGTTGTTTGTGACACTTCAAAATAGACAAAGTTAGAACGATATATAGTTTGGCTTTATTATTTGAATTAAAAAATTTCAAAATATAATCTTACCGGATAGTTGGTGCTGATATGCATTTCTTTCGGCCTTTGTCGATCATGTGGGCCATGTAACTTTTCCATGTAATATATATGCACTTTGAAGAACATTTATTATATCTTGGTATTCTTTTCTGGGTTTGTCGAGAGAGTCGAGCACCCAAACCCTAGAGATCTTCAGGTATATCAGAAGTGCAATCCAATGATCACTATCGAAAAAAGTAATATGTGATTATGTTAGTTTCATAATCGATAAAATGTGATTAAGTGGATATTCGGTATACTTACTTAAAGTTATATATCCCGCTTATCATTTCTCTGTCCCTCCATTGAAACATGCACTGCGCAATATACAACGCAACACAATTCCTTTTATTCTCCTTAAATGTGTCTTGTTCTTTATTGAAAATCTTCCATTGAAACTTTTTCCGACCCGCACTCTAATACTTTGCATCATTCTGGTTTAGTACTAGGTTCAGTGTACTTTGACTTATTAATGATGGGTTCAAGTACCCATATTGTTTAGACTTATCAGAACATGAATTCAAATTGCATATGTTATGAAACACTAGTCAATATAAGACATGATTGTTTTTTGCTTTGTATTGACAAAGTAAAAACTACTTACAAACACCAGAGCATCATGCTTGTGATGTCGGTTCGCTTCAGACGGAACATCTGGTGGAAATCGTCGAAAAATAGTACAAGATTAAACTCTGGGCAGTTGAATACTTCTTTTAGAACCTTCACTTCTATTTGCATAACTCTTAACGAAGATGCTTCAAGATACCAGTCATGAAATGATTTCATCTCCCAGTTCATACTCTTAAGTACTCGTTCGGGTAAGAATGGTTTGTCTGGTGCGTACTCGATAAAATCATCGTCTCCGTAGGTCCATTGATCCGTAGAAAGTGAGCCATGTTTTTGTACTGGAGCCTTTAAGTGAGCCTCTACGGGCATAGAACGTGTTTTCCCCATAGTACTAAAGAATTTGAGTATTTCAGACTTTGGCTCAAAACACTGCCCAACTTGAACAATTGTCTTGTGGATTGTGAGCTTTGGGTGTGCCTCTTGATTCTCGGGCTCGAGCTCGGCCGCTTGAACTGACTCTTTCAGTTGATCAGGCTCGTCCACTAGCATTGTCCCTTGAGGCTCGACTGTTGGAACTGACTCTTTGATTTGATTAGGCTCGGCCACTGGAACTGACTCTTCCACTTGATCAGGCTCGGCCACTTTAGTATTTGTCACTTCCTCTGGCACGTGTTGTTGAGCCATTTGTGGATCTGCCACTTTTTTGGGCACGTGTTCCTCGAGTTCTTGAGCCATTTGACAATCTGCCATTTTATCGGGCACTAGCTCCTTCTCTGCCTCTTCCTCCATCTCACAATCATCAATAGGTGATAAAGATCCTATATTTTGCATATCATGAGATGAAGGATATGTGGAGGATTGCGACGAGAAAATAGGCGATCTACTCTGAGGATTTGTCGAAGACTGCCTCTGGAGTAATTTGATATCTCGGCTGGCCCATAAGATAAAGTTATTCAGTGCATCTCCGATTGTCTCAATCCCCTCATCAGGCATTGGAATATCTAGGGGGCCATTGATAAATCTGTCGTAGTGGTTCCAAGAAATTTAGGCCCGTGTCAAACTCCAAACATGATGAGACTTGAGAGACAAGACTTCGAATAGATTAGATATTCTATAGAACTAAACTACGTAAACTAGTAGGTCAACATGTAGCGAATCAAAAATCATGTATACCCAAGTTACTTGTCTAAAGGAAAATTATTGTTTTAAGAAAAGAACGTCGCCTTCTTGGAAGAACCATGCCTAATTCTATTTTCAGATCTTTGGTCTAGAGCTTTTGAGTCCAAACTTTCACCAACCATTAAATATCTACATTCAAACATGTTTATAGACATATTCCTAGACTTTCAAGAGATCAAGGAATATATCCAAAAACATGTTTGAATGTAAAATCAATCAGAAAGAAAAGCTAATATTTAGCTTTATATTTTTCATGCAATATTCTCCCCTCCTTCTATCCAGGTGTGCCTAGAAAACTCCTAGCATTTCTCTTGCAAGAAAGAACCGTATGGAAAAAGATGTGACTAAGGGTTTGTTTGGAAGGCGTTAATCTTGATTTATTTCACTGGGATGGATCGAGATTTTAGTTTAAAATTCTGGTCTATCTTTATGAAATGGATCAGGATTGGAGACTTCCAAACAAGACATGAAGAAGTGTTAGACCGGAAATGGCGACTAGAGGGGGGTGAATGGGAGCTATTAAAATTTCAGACTAAAAATAGCCTTCTGTTTTACTTTTGTCTTCTGCGGAACATGCTTCGAACATAGCCTTCGAAGTTCTGGTTTGGAGGTATTTCATAGCTCCGAAATCAGGCTTCACAAGGAGTAAAAGTTCGAAGCCAAGAAGACTTCGCTCCACCCACAACCCCGAAAACTCGGCTCTGCTAAGTCAGTGCAGGCTCCGCACACATGGTGCCTTCGAGCAGACTTCGCACTTCAACCTTCGCAACAGCGGGCTTCCCTCTGCGGACTTCGACCAAACACTCAGCAACAGCAACTGGTGCTGTGCTTCGTACTTCGAAGGTCTAAATGCACACTGAACAGACTTTGCCGAGGACTTCGACACGGGAAGAAAACGGGCTTCGACCTAAGCCAAGACCAGTGCTTCGCTAGTAATCAGAGAGGTCTAGCCTCCAGTTTACACAGAGCGAACAGACACTGAAAAACACACACTTCGCTCGAACACACTTCGCTCAAACATGCTTCTCACACACTTCTCCAGAAAAGATTCAGTGCACAAACTCAGCTCAAAGGAAGTGAGACACAATGAGATCAAAGCATGCAGAGAAGTACGCAATGAAAACAGAATTAAAGCTTCATTGCTTGAACAGGGAACACAAAATGAACTCACAGGATGAATACAAAGAGTGTGTGGTGGCTAGCACAGGAGATCAAAGATGACTGCTGAAAGTGTTGATGTGACCTAGCCAGCCTCCACTATTTATAGGTACTATTCAGCCCTGTGAATAGACTACTTTACCCCTAGGGTTTACACTTTTTTGTCTCATCAGAACAGGGGGTGCAACTGGTAGTCTACTTTATTTGGAGGCTTCTTTTATCAGCTTCGTAGAGGGGACAACACCAGCTTTTGCAGTGCAGATGCTGTCAGCCTTTGCAGTTTTGGACCCTTCTGAAGCCCCCCTTCGCACGCGAGGGGTGCGGTAGCTTCGGTGAGAAGCCTTGATCCTGACGGCCTTCGCTTCACCGAAATCAGCCTTCGATACAGTGACGGTTTTGAGCCGAAGCCGTCGAAGCCCTTGGGTGAGGAGCCATGCTGAATAGCGTGGGCCTCATGGCTCCAGATGTGATGAGTCATTGTCAACGATAGTCAAAGAGGACTGAGAAGAATGAAGATCTGCTGTTTCATGGGCCGCGTGTGACTCAGGTACACGGGCAGCGAGCGACGGTCGAGCTGAGAGAGCTGCGAAGTCAGGCTGGTCCAATCTGGGTACATGGGCCAGGAGCAGCAGAAGACCCACTAGGCTGTTGACCAGGACTGACTCAGGTACACGGGCGGTGAGTGATTGCCGGGCTGAGAGAGCTGCGGAATCATGCCGGCCCAATCCGGGTACCTGGTGCAAAGTCGGTGGAGGCTTTGTCAGTTTCGGCGCAAAACTGACAACCGTTGATCTTGTATTCGACTGTCCAGAAGAGAAGCCGTAGTCGCTACGAAAGTTTAGCTTCCAGATAAGTCATCTGTATCTCTAGGCCCACAGTCAGTCAGTTGTGTCTGTAAAAATACCTAAGGGCAGTTGAGTCTTTTCCTTTATTTTAGTGTCTGTAAAACCCTAAGGGGCTGGTGGAATATTCTAGGCCATTGGGCAGCCTATAAATAGGGCCCCAATCCCTAGGGTTGGACTACCCTTTTGCCTGAAATCAATTCTTACTCCTTTGGGTCATTTTGTCTCTTGCACTTTCTCTCTCCTCTCCTGTTCATGCGTGAGCCGCCAGCTTCTGTTTGGTGTTTTGTTCATTACTGCATCCCCTTGATTCTATTTGTTCCCGTGAGATTCCATCTCCTGTTCATGTTGGGGTGTGTACATTGATTTCACTGAATCAGAAGCTTCGTTTTGGTGTGTGCTGTTTTTATTCTGGAGAATGTGCTTCTGTTGCGGTTGTTCTTCACGCAAGTAGTACTAGTTCTTGCTGTTGCAAGTAGTACTACTACACTGTAGCAACAATACAATAGAACTAGCTTTGCTTTTTCTGCGTAGCCTTTTTGATCGTGTAGACAGGGCCAAGTGACTTTTCTGGCTGTTCTTTGGTGAAGCCCCTTCTCTGTTCGAAGCCCCTCAGCTCCATGAGGCAGGCTTCGATCTGACATCCTCGAGGGCTTCGCTTGAACTTCGACTTCGCTCTTGTCCTGTGAATCTAGCTTCGAAGTATGTGTTGCACTTAGTCTGTTGGCTTGTCATACTTCGATTGTCTTTGCGAAGGTGAACTCTGACTTTGGCTATTCGAAGTTCATACTTCGACAGGCCTTGAAGTTAGTTTCGAAGCTGGCCTGTGGTTCGAAGGTCATACCTCGATAGTGCTAGCTTCGAACATAGTCGTGTAGGCTTTGAGTTAAACTTGCTGCCGTGTGTCAGGCTTCGCTTATCCTTCGAAGGTTGTTTTTTTTCTGTGCATTGTGTTCGAAGCTCTGATTCGAAGGATAAGCTTCAAAGCACACTGTTCGAAGCAAACCTTGACACTGTCATACTTCGCTTCGAAGCATACTTCGCACTCAGTCACACACGAGCTAGGCTAGACCAAACAAACCTTCGGCACGTCAACGTCAACCTTCGCTCAACTTCAACAGGCCTCGACCTCCGAAGCAGGCTTCGACTCAGCGAAGCAGGCTTCGACCAGCGAAGCAGGCTTCGGCAAGTTTCGAACAGGAGACAGATTTCGAACGGTAACCTCTCATATATTGTTTATCTGTCTATCAGCACTATATTGGTATTTCTCTGTTTTAAACATCAGTTGCTTCTAGGTTGATACCTTTAGACTTAGGAAATTTGTTCGTCCTTTGCTGCTTAGTCTTTGAGGTGTGTTGGGTATTGGGAGCAGGCCATTGATTCGAAAGAATTTTTTTAAGGCGCCCATTCACCCCCCCTCTGGTCGCTACTTTCGGTCCTAAATTGGGCCTTCTCACCAACAACTTTGAAGTGGACCACCACGGCTTCGCAGCTTCTCCCAGCTCGAACTCCGTTAGTCCGTGTACCGGAGCCATGCATGGCCGAAGTACCTCAAGTCAGCCTCACTCTGAAGCCTGCCTCACTCCGAAGTCAGCTTCACTCTGAAGCCTGCGTCACTCCGAAGCCTGCCTCACTCCGAAGCCTGCCTCACTCCGAAGTCAGCTTCACTCCGAAGCCAGCTTCACTCCGAAGTCTGCCTCACTCCGAAGCCTGCCTCACTCCGAAGTCAGCTTCACTCCAAAGTCCCACCTTTGGAGTACCACCCTTCGAAGTCCCTCCTTCGTCCAAGGCCTCCGCATGAAGCATTCCATGAGCACTTCGTCGCAGTGTCTCTCCCCGAGCACACTCCTCGATGATCCTCACCCGGACCATGCCTTCGATGCACCTCGACTTCTGAGACCTTCGTTGGGTATACCTTCGAGTGCCTCCCTCTAGAGCACACTTCGAACGCCTTGCCTCATTGCTGAGGACTTAGTCCACCATACTCCGAAGTCACTCCATTCAGAGTACCCTTCGAAGTGCCTCGCCTCTGAGGACTTCGTCTTGTAGTACCTTCACCTAGAGCCACACTCCGCACTTACTGTCTTCTCCTGGCGCACCTCGACCCGAGGTCCGACCTCGACCCCTTCGCAGCCTTGGTGACGGAGCTCCCTGCTCCCCTGGCATCAAGCCTCCCGCTTGACCTAGGTTCACTTGCTACGAACCATCCGTCACCTACGAAGTCACCTACGCACCACAAACAAACAGACAAGTGTATCCAGTACCCCGGAGACCTCTCCAGGTAAACAACCTCTCATACACACTCCGGTGTACCGCCCAAAGTACCAAGACCTTCGGTACGAACCAGTCATCATGTACTGCCGTACCCCTCTGACAGGCACACTACGCTGCAACAGCTGCAGCAACCAGACCCACCGAACCCTTCGGTGAAACAACCTCTGAACCCCTTCGTAGGGACCCCTTCGAATCAAAGGGTAAAAATTGTCAATCACTCATCACAGACTCTGAAACCAACGCTTCGTTTCTCAATCTCCCCCTTGATGAGTGCATTGACAACCAAATTCAAGTTCAAGAAAATTTGAAAAAATTCCGCACACAAGTGAACATTAAAAAAATCAGAAACGAGCCAAATCATGTCACTTGACAAAAGAATTTTCCTCCCCCTTTTCAAAAGAGTAAAAGCCCCTTCGACAAATCTTCCTTTTGCAAGATAAAACTCCCCATTATTTATTTTACCCCCTTGCTGCAGAGAACCCAAAATTTCTCCCCCTTTGGCAATGCAAGCATCAAGGAGCATGTAAAAGATGCACAACCTCGAAATGGGCAGAATTGCAAAGACATATAAAGCAAAAATATGCCACTTTAATACCAATTTTCATGTGCTTAGCTCATTTTAACATTCTAAAAAACATGATGACAACATGTGATTTTATCATTTTGAAATACAAGCATCACCACTCAATCAAGGTGACTAGATAAGTAAAAAGCAGGGACTGCACAAAGCTAGTCAACTTCTACTTTAGACAGACAAGTCCAGTTCAAGTGGAGCATTAAAAGCAAACTTGATGATCAATGAATTTGCTGTTCTTTTCATAATGCCAGGGGTTATTTGTTTGTCTACCTTATACTTTCCAATCAAGCCAAGCCTAAGCATGAAAACCATCAGAAGCTTAAGGCGGTGATTTTGGCATACACAGTTCATACCAATGTACAATGGTAAGCAGTCTAGAATAGAGTAGTGCAACAAACAAACCCACCTGGATCTTTTTCGCTTGTATCATGCAAATCATGGATTTTTGAATGTTTAATTAAGTGAACAAATTGATTAGCACTTAATGAATATCCATGAATACAATTTTTCAAGTTGCAATGTTTAGCATCCAAAGAAAAGGTGTCTTGCTATCAAGCAGATAAAAGATAGCTAAAGCAGTCTGGAGTACCGAAGCTTGATAGCCCTCTCATGATCATTGTAAGCAAGCGTCCCGTTGGATCACAAGTTGCTCACTATAGCATCAAAGCGAGAAAACATGGCATCTATAGATTCACCAGGTGCCTGCACAAACAGTTGATATCGTTGAATGTATGTGCTTTGGCGCCTGGCCTTAATCTGTGTAGAGCCCTCATGAAAAATAGTGAGTGTTGTCCAAATTTCCCTTCGAAGCTGGCCTGTGGTTCGAAGGTCATACCTCGATAGTGCTAGCTTCGAACATAGTCGTGTAGGCTTCGAGTTAAACTTGCTGCCATGTGTCGGGCTTCGCTTATCCTTCGAAGGTTGTTTTTTTTTCTGTGCATTGTGTTTGAAGCTCTGATTTGAAGGATAGGCTTCAAAGCACACTGTTCGAAGCAAACCTTGACACTGTCATACTTCGCTTCGAAGCATACTTCGCACTCAGTCACACATGAGCTAGGCTAGACCAAATAAACCTTCGGCACGTCAACGTCAACCTTCGCTCAACTTCAATAGGCCTCGACCTCCGAAGCAGGCTTCGACCCAGCGAAGCAGGTTTCGACACTGCGAAGCAGGCTTCGACTAGCGAAGCAGGCTTCGGCAAGTTTCGAACAGGAGACAGATTTCGAACGGTAACCTCTCATATATTGTTTATCTATCTATCAGCACTGTATTGGTATTTCTCTGTTTTAAACATCAGTTGCTTCTAGGTTGATACCTTTAGACTTAGGCAATCTGTTCGTTCTTTGCTGCTTAGTCTTTGAGGTGTGTTGGGTATTGGGAGCAGGCCATTGATTCGAAAGAATTTTTTTAAGGCGCCCATTCACCCCCCCTCTGGTCGCTACTTTCGGTCCTACAAGTGGTATCAGAGCTTGGTTAGGGTTTTTCCATACACTAACCGGTTCTAAACCCCAGTAGTGATCATGACTTCTCCTGGCAAGGTCCCGTCCTTGGAAGCCTATGGCTATAACTATTGGAAGACTCGCATGTGAGCCTATCTCATGAGCCAGGGCATGGACATCTGGGACATTTGCGTTCACGACACGTTTGTCATTCTGCCAGTTGCTGAGCATGGTACTCCTGGTATCATTGCCCAGCATCTGAGCAATAGTAAAGCCGTGAACATTCTCTTTTCTGGTTTAGGTCCCACTGAGTTTGAGCGTGTGAGCCATCTCTCCACTGCGAGAGAGATCTGGGCTACCCTCAAGGCACACCATGAGGGAACAGCCCAGGTCAAGGCTCGGCTCTATCAGACCTACCGGCGTGAGTACGAGAACTTCACTCACAAGCCGGGTGAATCTGTTGAAGCCTTGTTTGGTCGTTTTCAATCGATCATCAACAAGCTTCGGGACAACAAGGCTGAGGGTGCTTAGTTAGTCTCAGATCATGAGCAGGCGCTCAAGGTTCTCCATACCTTGGACCCAAAGATCTGGGAGATCAAGGTATCCTCTATCGTTGAGAGCACTTCTTACGATACCTTGACCATTTCTGAGTTGTTTAGCAAGCTGAAGGCCACTGAGGTAGATATCCAGCTGAGATCAAATCTTACTGGTTCTGGATCAAAATCCTTGGCCCTTGCTACACCTTCTGTTGATCCCTCTGCTGTGAGCTGTGCTGGGTTCTCTTTGATGTCTATCACTGAGGACCAGCTTGAGTCTTTGGGAGATGATGAGTTGTGTCTGTTTAACAACCGGGTGCATCGTGTCTATGACAAAAGGATGTTCAAAAGACACGGCACAAAATCTGGGTGCTTTGAGTGTGGTGATCCAGGACACTTCATCGCCGACTGCCCCAAGCGCAATGGACACAAGAAGGGCACCGGTGGTGGCTTCCACGACTCCGGCAAGCACGACAGCTCTTCCTTCAATAAGGGCAAGCCGAAGACCAGATTCTTCAAGAATGCTCTGAAGGACTACCGGCGAGAGAACAAGAAGCGCGACAAGGCCTTCTTCGCCGAGATGGAGAAGAGCTACTCCAAGCAGTCCACATCTTCTTCCTCTTCATCAAGCTCAAGCGATGAGGAGATCGTCATCAAGAAGGGGAAGGACAAGGATGATCCGACGGGCCTTTGCTTCATGGCTTTCGGGGACAGACCAAAGAGCCACTCACACCAGCGCCGAAGATCCCGCAAGAGCTTCTGCTCAATGGCTCTTGGGGATAAGGAAGAAAAGAGCTCCTCCGACGACACCGACGATGACAACGAAAAGGTATCATCCTATGAACGTGAAATCGTTGATTTACTTGAAAGCAATCGTCAGGAGTTGAAATATCGGGAAAAACTACTTAGGGGGGCCAAGAAGAGGATAGATGAGTTAGAGAGTGAGCTTGCCATAGCCAATGGCAGAATTGAGAGTCTATCTTCTTCCCCTTTCTTGGGTGATAGCAGTGAGTGCTCGAAGTGTGAGGTGCTTCTGTGTGACTTGTCGACTCTGAAGTCCAAGTACACAGAAAGGGTTGATGAGAGGGACGCTTTGGCCACTGAGCTTGAAAGCGCTCAGCTAGAGCTGAAAGATGCTCAAGCCACTATCGTCGCACCCTGTGTTGATTGCCCATCTCATCTAGCTGCCTTAGCTGAGCTGAAATCCAAGGGCGATGAGCATTTGGGTGATTTGGAGAGGTTGACAGCTGAGCTTGTGCAGACTAGGCTAGAGCTTGAGACACTTTCAGTTCCACCCACTGTCTGTGAGAACTGTTTGTCTCTTAGAATGGAATTGATCAAGCTGAAAGTCGAAAAGTCTATCCAAGTAGAGAGTGAGTGTGAGACCTTCTTGTCTCAGGTGGAGGGTCTAACTTTCTTGAGAGAGGAGCTAGTTGATTCTCAGAATGAGAACTTTTACCTCCGTTATATCCTGAGTTGGATCAGTGCCAGAGAGCCACAGCTCGGCATGATGATCCAGTAGTTCAAGAGGCAGGATGGGTTTGGGGTAGGTTACACCTACACCAAGGCTGACTTTGAGAGTGCCATTAGCCGGGCAGTGGAGTGGAGTAAAATGACTCCTGAGCAGAGATATCCTAGGACTCACTCCACTGAGTCTTCCCAGGCTTGTCAGCCCAAGGATGGAGTGATCCATGAACCACCCAAAGCTCCACCCAAGAAACCTATCTGGGTTCCAAAGCCCAAACACCTGCACACTTCTCTAGACTCTCTTCCTGGACCCTCTCAGCCCAAGAAGACAACACCAATCACCACTAAGCCCAAGAACCCTAAGACTCAACCACATCCCAAGAAGCCCACCTATCATTGTGAGTACTGTCAGAGAGATGAGCATCTTGCGGAGTTTTGCTTTAGGAGGAAGCGGGTTGAGAGAGCAGAGAGAGCTCGTGGTGGTCAGGAGCAGTTCTACTAGCAGGGTGGTAGACTGCGTGTCCCTCGACGTGGGGAGAGGCTGGAGGCCAGGCCGCGTCGTGTAGGTGGTGGTAGAAGAGACGGTTTTCTTTCCCGTGCTCCAGTTGGTGGTGTCTGTTCCGGCAGAGCTCCAGGCCGTTTTGGCTACGGTCCTGGACCTCGTAGCCGTGGTTTTAGGCAGAACCAAGGACAGCGCTTTGAGCCGCATTTTGGTCCAAACTTTTCTGATGATTTCTGCTTTCCTTCTTTTGAGTAGATGGCTCGACACTGGTTTAGCTCTTTTGCTAAACCCGGTGTCGGACCATTTGCTCCCACTTACAACCATTGATTGTGCAGGATCGGGGACTGGAGGACATTTGGATCATGGACTCAGGATGCTCTCGCCACATGACGGGACATCGCAGATGGTTCTCCAGTCTCACTCCCCCGAGCTCCAAAGAGTACATCACATTCGGGAACAGTGGTCAAGGAAAGGTAAGTGGCATTGGCTCAATTCGTATTTCAGATCATTTCTCTTTAAAGAATGTTTCCTTGGTTAAGAATTTGAACTTCAATTTGATTTCTGTTTCGCAACTTCTTGAGGATGGTTTGGAAGTGCGTTTTAAGAAGGGTAAATCTTCTGTGATTGATTCTAGAGGGTCCTTGATTTGCCAGATTTTACCATTCGGTAAAGTTTTTCGAATTGACTTCTCTAGTTCTTTTGGCTCTTCTCGCTGTTTGATTGCTGGATCTTCTTCTGAGCTCTGGAAGTGGCATAGGAGGTTAGGTCATTTGTGTTTTGATCTGCTAGTAAGGTTAAGCTCTATGGACCTCATCCGAGGATTGCCCAAGCTTAAGATGGAGAAGGATCTAGTTTGCCATCCCTGTCATCATGGGAAAATGGTTGCCTCTTCTCACTCACCTGTGACTCAGGTGATGACTTCGTATCCAAGCGAGCTTTTACATTTGGACACTGTTGGTCCAGCTCGGGTATGTTCAGTCGGTGGGAAGTGGTACGCGCTTGTGATTGTTGACGACTTTTCTCGTTTCTCGTGGGTTTTCTTTTTGGAGTCTAAGGATGAAACTTTTCAGTTTGTTCATGACCTGATTTTAAAGCTGAAGAATGAGAACAATGGTCGGATGCGAGCAATTCACTCCGACAATGGCTCTGAGTTCAAGAACTCTCAGTTCGTCAGCTTCTGTAGTGATCAGGGATCTTGACCATCAGTTTTCTTCTCCTTACACTCCCCCACAGAACGGCGTTGTGGAGCGAAAGAACCGCACGCTAGTCGAGATGGCCAGGACGATGCTCGATGAGCACAGGACTCCTAGGCATTTTTGGGCTGAAGCCATGAACACGGCTTGCTATCTGGCCAACCGCATTTTTCTTCGAGCTTACTTAGGTAAGACTTCATATGAGTTGCGGTTTGGCAGACAGCCCAAGGTGAGCCACTTGCGAGCGTTTGGCTGCAAGTGCTTTGTGCTCAAGAAGGGTGGGCATTTGGACAAATTTGAGTCTCGTTGCTGGGATGGAGTCTTTCTTGGTTATGCATTTTATTCACGAGGCTTCCGTGTTTGGAACCTCGACTCCCAGCTGCTTGTCGAGACTTGTGAGGTTTCATTTGATGAGTCTTTGCCTTCTTTGACTCCTTCTTTTGAGCCTTCTGATGGTGAGCTCGGAGAGTCCATCTTCGAGGAAGATGAGGATGCTCCAGCCGCTAATGAGGGTGGGCTTTCTGCACCCCCTGCAGAGCCCACACCTTCTGAGACTTCGAATGAGGATGAGGGCGGACCTCTGATCACTTCTTCCACTTCGATCGAGCCCCCTCAGTCGAGTCCAGAGGTGCCTGCTGCTGACCCCGGTGAGGTGACTTCAGATCACCAAGGAACCCGAGCAGTTCAGCGTGATCACCCCTCAGAGCTCATCATCGGTGATTTGACTGAGAGAACTTTGCATTCGTCTGGTAACTTTCTTGCTGTGTTTTCCGAATCTGCTTTTGTTGCATCTTTTGAGCCCAGAGATGTTTCTCATGCTCTTTCTGATTCTAATTGGATCAATGCTATGCAAGAAGAGCTTGAAAACTTTGTTCGCAATTGGGTTTGGACACTAGTTGAGCCGCCACCAGGATGCAACCCCATAGGCACCAAGTGGGTGTTCAAGAACAAGCAAGGTGAAGATGGGGTTGTGGTGCGCAACAAGGCTCGATTAGTTGCCCAGGGTTTTTGCCAGAAAGAGGGTATTGATTTTGAAGAAACTTTCGCCCCTGTTGCTCTTCTTGAGTCCATTCGCATTCTCTTAGCTTTTGCCACTTCGAAGGGTTTTAAGCTTTTTCAAATGGACGTTAAGAGTGCTTTTCTGAACGGGTTCATAGAGGAGGAAGTTTATGTTAGGCAGCCCCCCGGTTTTGAGAACCCTAAGTTTCCTCGACATGTTTTTAAGTTGCAAAAAGCTTTATACGGGTTGAAGCAAGCCCCCAGGGCTTGGTATGACCGGTTGCAGCAATTTTTGTTGGGGAAAGGCTTTGTGATGGGTTCGGTGGATAAAACTCTCTTTTTGCTCAAAGTTGCTTCAGATTTCTTAGTTGCTCAGATTTACGTGGATGATATTATCTTTGGCGGTACTACTGACTCTCTTGTGTCCAAGTTTTCTGAGCAGATGCACAACGAGTTTGAGATGAGCCTCATGGGTGAGCTCAAGTATTTTCTTGGGCTCCAGATCAAGCAGACCAAGGACGGCACTTTCATCCACCAAGGTAAGTACACTCGCGATATGCTTAAGAAATTTGACTTTGGTGGAGAATTGAAGCCCCAGATGACCCCGATGGGCACATCTGGGGGCCTGGACAAGGACGAGAGCGACGTCAAGGTCAATGAGAGGGAGTTTCGAGGGATGATCGATTCGCTGTTGTACTTAACGGCAACAAGACCAGACATACAGTTCGCCGTGGGACATTGCGCGCGTTTTCAGTCTTCACCAAGCGCGTCTCATCGGCAAGCTGTCAAGCGCATCTTCAGGTATCTCACTTATGCGCCTGATCTTGGTCTTTTCTATTCAGCATCATCAACTCTTGATTTATCTGGATTTTCGGACGCTGACTTTGGTGGGTGCCGGTTGGATCGCAAGTCGACTTCCGGTACTTGCCAGTTTCTTGGCTCTTCTCTTGTCTCTTGGTCTTCTCGAAAGCAATCTAGAGTTGCACTCTCGATCACAGAGGCTGAGTATGTAGCTGCTGCCTGCTGCTGCTCACAGTTGGTTTGGATGATTTCCACTCTGCGAGATTTTGGGTTGTTCTTTCCTACTAGAGTGCCTTTGTTTTGTGACAGCACCAGTGCAATTAGTGTAGGGAAAAACCCATGTCTCCATTCAAAAACCAAACACATTGATGTGCGCTTTCACTTTTTGCGGGATCAATATGAGAAATGTGTCATTGACCTTGTTCATGTTGATACCCATCATCAGTTGGCTGACATTTTCACCAAACCCCTAGATCAGTCTACCTTTGAGCGTTTACGAGGGGATTTGGGTGTTGTGTATCCTTTCTAGGATATTTTGCGTCAGTTTTTCTTTCTTCTTTACTCTTTTCTTGAGTCTTTTGTGTGTGTTCATATCTTGCATATTCATATATCACACCTTAGAGCTGCTTCTGTTATATGATTGAACTGCTTTACTTATTCTAGCTGGTACATGCTTTTGAATACTTGTCAATGATCATGCTCTGGTTCAGTTTACTTGATATATCTGATATCTGTCATATGCATGGCTTTTATGTTTTAAACTTGAAAAATGATCACCATTGCTTCTAGTAACCAGCACGCGTAGGCTGAATGTTCTTGCTATCTGTTACATGCCTTGTAGCTAGTTTCCTGACTTAGATGCAAACAAGCAACTTGGACATCTTTCTGCTTTAAAACATGGAAATGTGCTGTAAAAATGATGAAAAATCAAGAAAAATAAAAATTTCATGCCTTTCATGCATAACTTGAAAAGATCCAGGTGGGTTTGCTTTGTCGCATTACATTGTTCTAGACTGCGTACCATAGCACTTTGGTATGAACTAGGACAGTGTAATGTATGCTAAGACCAATGTCTTAAGCTTCTGATGGTCCAGTTCTGGCCTAGGCTTGACTTGGTCGGTCAGCATAAGGTTTGACATGCAAATAACCCCTGGCAAAAATGAAAAAGGAAAAAAAAAAAGAAAAAGCCTGAAAATTGAAATGATTACAAGTTTGCTGAAGCACTTTGTTTTGAACAATGCTTATCTTGGTAGATATCAGTTAGCCTTTGCATCTCATGCTTTACCTTGCTTGACAACTGGAAAATGTGGTGATGCTTTTGTTTGCAAAAATTGAAAATGCGTGCTCATGACTTTCTTTAGATATCATCTGTTGCATTGATCATGCCATGTATCGTAGACAGTATGTCTTTTGCTGTATCTATTAGATGTTGTAATTGCAGTCAATCATCTCTAAGAAGCATGCTTTCTACACTCCACCTGCACCCCAGTTGCATTCATTGCATATTTTGAGGAGGAGTTGCATTTCAGGGGGAGTCTGTGTCTCTTTTGAGTGCTTGATGAGTTCACTTGTCAACAAGGGGGAGAAATTTTGGGATAAGAGTTCGAGGGGGAGTTTTTGTCTCGCTTGCTCTTTTTGATATCCTTGTTGCTGTTTCGATCGCACTCATTCTGAACTTTTATCTTTGGTTAACCATAATGGCTGCTTCTTGCTTTTATTCGGCTTTTGGTCATTAGGGTTAAACTTTTACCTTATTTTCTTCTTCTTCTTCTTTGTTTCCTTGTGCTTTGTTTTCGTGTTTCCACATGTGTTCGCAGGTTCTGAAGAGGTAAAGAAGTGAAGTGTTGACAATGCACTCATCAAGGGGGAGATTGAGGAGCCATGCTGAATAGCGTGGGCCTCATGGCTCCATATGTGATGAGTCATTGTCAACGATAGTCAAAGAGGACTGAGAAGAATGAAGATCTGCTGTTTCATGGGCCGCGTGTGACTCAGGTACACGGGCAGCGAGCGACGGTCGAGCTGAGAGAGCTGCGAAGTCGGGCTGGTCCAATCCGGGTACATGGGCCAGGAGCAGCAGAAGACCCACTAGGCTGTTGACTAGGACTGACTCAGGTACACGGGAGGTGAGTGATTGCCGGGCTGAGAGAGCTGCAGAATCAGGCCGGCCCAATCCAGGAACCTAGTGCAAAGTCAGTGGAGGCTTTGTCAGTTTCGGCGCAAAACTGACAACCGTTGATCTTGTATCCGACTGTCCAGAAGAGAAGCCGTAGTCGCTACGAAAGTTTAGCTTCTGAATAAGTCATCTGTATCTCTAGGCCCACAGTCAGTCAGTGTCTGTAAAAATACCTAAGGGCAGTTGAGTCTTTTCCTTTATTTTAGTGTCTGTAAAAACCCTAAGGGGCTGGTGGAATATTCTAGGCCATTGGGCAGCCTATAAATAGGGCCCCAATCCCTAGGGTTGGACTACCCTTTTGCCTGAAATCAATTCTTACTCCTTTGGGTCATTTTGTCTCTTGCACTTTCTCTCTCCTCTCTTGTTCATGCGTGAGCCGCCAGCTTCTGTTTGGTGTTTTGTTCATTACTGCATCCCCTTGATTCTATTTGTTCCCGTGAGATTCCATCTCCTGTTCATGTTGGGGTGTGTACATTGATTTCACTGAATCAGAAGCTTCGTTTTGGTAGTGTGCTGTTTTTATTCTGGAGAATGTGCTTCTGTTGCGGTTGTTCTTCACGCAAGTAGTTGTTATAGCAATTGTGTTAGCTACAGCACATGTTTTGTATGTGTGTATATGATAGGTAGAATAAACCTCGATGGGTTCTCTCAGAGGGAGAAAGGGTTTATACTGGTTCGGGCCTCCCCTAGGGGATAATAGCCCTACGTCCAGTTTGTGGTGGATTTGGCATGGTATGCCTTGGTGTGGAGTGAAGAACTCCAGGGTCTCGTGGTCCCCTAGAGCGTGTGTCCCTGCTACAAGGGCTTGGCCCTGCTTTTATAGGCACGCAGGCAAAAGGAAAAGACCGGGATGCCCCCTATGAGCCCTAGGCTCATAAGGGCAGAGAGGGGAAAAGGAGCTAGCTACGGTACAAAAGTGCTTTACAACTTTACAGACGTGTCAGGCAACGTCACACCTGACCAGCTAGACGACAAGCTATGGACAGGGGGGCCCCTGGTACAACTTCTATACTTCAGCAGGGCGCAAATATCTTCTGGGTTTGGAGCCGGGCCGGAGCTCCGAACTGGGGCTCCGAACCAGGGCTCCGAACTGGGGCCTCCGAACCGGGGCCTCCGTACTGGGCCTCCGAACTGGGGCCTCTGAACCGAGGATGGTCCGGAGACTAGTCCTGAGGAGCACCGAAGGGAGCCCGAAGGCTAACTCTGGGCAGGTCTCGAAGGCTAACTCCGAAGAAGGCCCGGAGGCTGGCTTCGATGTTAGTTTGAGCTTCTGGCGGTCTTCAAGGGATCTCGAGGGCCTAGCCTCGGTGGGCTCCGAAGGACCTCACTCCAGAGGGCTTCGACGGGGCCTGGGGCTTCGCCCCTGCAAGCTCCTTCATAAACCCTGAGACTTGGGAACAGTTCTTGGGGAGGAAACAGGCTTCAACAGTGTTGGGCTCCGTGCCGAAGGCTGTCGCGGGCTGACGTCATTTGGCCCCTGTACAGGGGAAATATATTCCCCCAACAGTAGCCCCTCGCGTGCAGGCCTTCGGGACAAAGGGGTGCGCGCGCCCTTGGGACAAATGGCCTGAAAATTACAACGTTACCCTGCGCTGGGCCGCTTCGCCTTCGACAGAGGCCCACTCGGCAATGGGTTCGGCCCACGACCGTCGGAATTCTTTACCGCCTATAAATAGGGGTTTACCGCGTGCGGCTTCGGCACGCTCTCAATCGCTTCCTTCTCATTGCCTTACAACCTTTGCTCTCTTCTCCTCCTTGGCTTCGCGCGGAGTGCCCTTCGCTAGCTTTAGCCCCTCGCGCCGAAGACCCACCAAAATGCCGAAGAAGGCAGTGGCGAAGCCTTTGGTCTTGGGCTCGAGCTCGGGCTCCGCCCAAATGCAGGCAGCGGCGGCCGCGGCAGCGAAGCCTGCACCTAGGCGACTGGGTCTGAGGGATCTTCGGACGCCCTCCGACAAGTTTGAGCAGACGCTCGAGATGAGGGCCTCGATTTCTACGGAGGAGTCCGTCCGGAGGGCCACCGAAGGGAGGATCGCAGTGAAGATCCAACTTAGGGTTCCGGAGAAGTCAGAGGCCATGCCGAAGCCCCAGGCTGACGAAGTGGTTTTGTTCGAGGCCTTCTTCGAAGCCGGCCTCGGGCTACCAGCAGTTCGGATGCTGAGCGAAGTCTTGAGGGCTTACAACCTCGAGCTTCCTCAACTCTCGCCCAATGTCGTGGCGAGGCTCGCTGTCTTCGAATGGGCCATGAGGGCCGAAGGCTGCGAGGGCCGCGCGGACGTCTTCGTCGCCCTTCACGATGCCAACTGTCAGCCGAAGCCGAGGGAGGGGACGGACCACGTCAAGAGGGCGCTGGCCTTCGGCAGCGCAAACTTTCAGCTCCGGAGGGAGTTCCAGGATGCCTTCCCGGCGAGGGCTGTGAACAACAAGTGGTACTCGAAGTGGGACCAGGAATGGTTCTATGCCTCTGTTGGCATGAACTCTCCCCTTCGGAGTACCAACGCCCACATCTTATACCGACGCGAAGGGGTGGTGAAGACCAGCGAGGACATCCTTCGCTCGAGAATCTTGCTTATTCGGAGGGTGGCAGCGAAGATGAGCATGAGGGACGTCGTAGAGGAGTTCATCACCCTCCGACTCAGCCCCCTCACGTGCTCTTGGCCGGAGGGGCTCTTCCAGGCTTCGGGCCAAGGGGGACTTCACGAGTTGGCCTTCGACAGCTTCTGTAAGGCTTCAATTCTCTTCACTTTCATACTTCGCAAAACTTCACTCTGACTTGAACTTTTATGAAGCCCACCTCGAAATGAGGACTCCGGAGGAGGCTATTGCGGCGGCGGAGCATGTCGTTGGGACTCCGACACCTGAGGAACAGGCCCAGCGCCTTGCTCTGGTGGGGTCCTGGGAGCATTGGAACAGGGTCTGGACCGCGCTTGGCCTCGAGGCGTTCCCTGCTCTGCCGGACTTCTCCCACCTCACAACTTCGTTGGCCGGAGCCAAGAGGAAGAGGGGGATGACGACGAGCTTGGGACTTCGAGGGTGCGGTCGGAGGTCCCTGCGACCAAAGCCTCTACCCCGGAGGAGGCAGCGGTGGAGCCCACAAGTGCTCCGGCCACCAAGAAGGCAGCGGAGCCCCTGGCGGTGAGACCTTCGACGGCGGAGGCCGACATGCTTACTCCAGCCACAAAGAAGGCCACGGAGGCTTCGACGGCAACAACCTCGGGCGCGAAGGCTGATACACCAGCTTCGCAGCGAAGGGATTGGGGGGCACACATAGCCCCTCCTTCCTTCGAAGAAATCTCCGACGAAGGTAAACCCTTTTTACATGCTTCTCTTCAATATGCGGATTTTGACTTGCCCTTTCTACAGAGGAGGATGCCGAAGCGAGGCCTACCGGGGCAGAGCCGATAGACAAAGACGGACCGAAGCCTGCCACGGCAAAACCAACCGAGGCTTCGAGCAGCAGCGGCAGCAGCAGCGGCAGTGATAGTGACTCGAAGTCCGGGAGCTCTTCGTCCGAAGACAGAGGCAGCGGAGGCCGCGACGGAGAGGACCCTCGAAGCGACGAGGAGGTCGATGTGGTGGGCCTAAACCCTGCTTCGCCGAAGCCTGCGCAGGCGGCCGCAGCAGAGGAGATGGTCCATCCCTTCTGGCCAAAGGGTGTCGTGACGGAGGTGGCAATCAACAGCTTCCGCGAGAGCTGCGCAGCTACGGAGGCAGGGGACTTGGTGGCTCAACTTAGCCACTTGAACCCCACGGAGCTCTTCATCAGCGCGAACGAGACCCTCGTGCGGGTGAGCGGAGCCCTTTGCATCCTTCGAACTATATTTTAGCCTTCGATCAATACTTATGATTTCTTGAATTATTGCAGGCCTTCGCACTTAATGCAGCAGCTTCGACTTCTGCAGACAGGCGGATGGAGCGACTGTCAGAGGAGAAGGAGGCCCTTCGATGCCAAGTCTCGGTTGAAACCGAGAGGCGAAGGCGGGCTGAGGCTTCGGCTGCTGAGGCAGAGGTGGCGAAGGCTGAGGCCGATAAGGCTAAGGAAGCCTTGGCCTCGGAGATGGTTCGGCTCCGCGCGGAGCTCAAGGCTTCGAAGGACGCCGAGGCTCGGCAGGCGAAGGAGAACGCTTCACTCCGAGGACGGGCCCAAAAGCTCGAGGACTTCGTCGTGGACAACCTTGGCGAAGCCACCTAGAGCCTGACCGACGTCCTGGAGCAAATAGGGACCGAATGCCGGGCTCCGGACTTCGGCGACCAGGACCACATTGGGGACCGCGTCGACTTCTTGAAGACGGTGGCTTTGACGGTGGAGCAATCACTGAAGGGCTTCGCCCTCATGGCTGGCCGAGTCGCGGGCCAAGGGGTGTTGCACATGCTTCATGAAGCGGGGTGCAACCACCTCCAGGCAGCAACCTCCGTGACCCCGGTGGCCTTCGGGGGCCAGCACTTGGTGACGCCTCCGCCGGACGTCCGCGGAGCCTGGCGGCGGCTGTAGGAGCCGTGGAAGGAACAAGGCTGCGAAGCAGTCCTCGACCTCCAGAAGGCCCTACGACTTCGCCGATCCAAAGCACCTGCTGCGCCGGATAGGCCTTCGACGTCGACACCTCCACCTCCGAAGGTGTAGTTCTCCTTAGGCTTCTTTGTAATACTTAGCTGCAGGCTTGTAAAAACTTTATCAGCTTATTAATATGAATGTGGGGGTTTTTTATACCTGCCCAGGCTCAGCCTCCAAATGTTGACTTCGAAGTGCTTGAGGACTCTGAAGAACTTCGACGGTTGTGGGCAGTCCTCGAAGTAGCTAGGTCCGAAGGCCCCCCTCGGTTTAAGCTTCCGAGGGGGCCTAGCGGCGAGGCTATCTCCGAAGTAGCTCAGGATTTGCTAGCCGCTGTGAAGGCGGAGTCCCTTCAGAGTTCTTTGTTTTTGTCTTCGCGAACGGCCTTAGCAGGCGATGAAGCCTTAGACTTCTCTGCCTTCGACACGGCGCCGCCTGCTTTGCTGACTCGGAGTGACCTGCAAAATGGAAGACAAGGTCATGGGAGAGCAGGCTCCGATGAGGCTTCGTCCAGCCGAGGGGGCCCTGGCCACAAGAAAGGCAAGCGAGGGTTGGGACCTCGCACTCGATTCTTCTTAGGCTTAGATACAGACTATACGCAGCTTGTAGTCGAAGTACATTTGTAACATACCTCCCAATTATTATTCAATGGAGTTTATTTGTATTTGCATACTTCGTCTGTATGCTTCGCATGATCAGACGACTTCGATCGTTCTAGCTTGTTACGCTCGTACTGCGTATGATATTCGCACACCTCGCATACATGCTTCCCCCCCTTGCTCGTGGAAGCTAGGGACTTAGCCGTTGCTGGTGCGGGCAAAATAAAAAATGCGAAGGGGTGCGCCTTTCTGGCGGCTTCGGATGCTTGAAATGTATTGAGCGAAGGCCTCTTCCTGGGCTTCGATCGCGTTAATTTGGAGCGGAGCAAGTCTTCGACGTAGCCAAATTAGGCGGAGCATACTTTGGCATGCCAGGATTTGGATGCTATGCGTGAGCAAGGCTCCGAAACGCACTCAGATTTTAAGCGAAGCATGATTTCGGCACACTTAGGCGTATATTAGATTTGACACGCGAAGCAAGGCGTCGGAGCGTGTTTGGATAGCGAAGCAAGGCTTATGAGCTTGATTCTGTAATGAAAATGGATATTTGGTGTGGATTCACCGAACATGTGATAATGTGAGCCACCTTCGGCTCGGAGCCACCTTCGACTCTGGGTCACCTTCGACCCTGGGTCACCTTCGACCCTGGGATGCTTCGGGTACGGAACCCGGAATCCCTGGGATGCTTCGGATACGGAACCCGGAATCCCTGGACGCATCGGGCCAGTGGCCCGGAGTCCTTTTAGCCCACTGCTACGGGCCCGGAGGCACTACGTAGCCTTCGGAGAGGTGCTCCGGATTTTGTAAAGCGAAGCGAGGCTTCGGATTTTAAATAAGGCGAAGCAAGGCTTCGAATTTTTTCAATAAGACGGGGCAGAAATTTGCTTTAACGGTGAAGCAGGGCTTCGAATTTCAAGGCGAAGCAGGGCTTCGAATATATATCAAAGTAATTGTGAAACTATACATCGAAGTGGTACTTCGGATAGTGGACATACCTCATAAAGTGGCTGAAGGTTGGCCTCGTAGCCCCTGGGCTTTAACGAGCTTCGATGCATGGAGCGGAGCCCCTTGCCGGAGGGTGAGCTCCGGTATATGAAGGGTAAGGGAAGGACTGGACCTGAAGCCCCTTGCCGAAGGGTGTGAGAAGCATGAAGCTTCGAAGCTCCCCCCTCAAGCATACTTCAGGTTGCAGACAGTGGCAGAGAACTTAGCTTTTTGTACTAAGGTCCCCACGGACGGCGCCAACTGTTGTAGCAATTGTGTTAGCTACAGCACATGTTTTGTATGTGTGTATATGATAGGTAGAATGAACCTCGATGGGTTCTCTCAGAGGGAGAAAGGGTTTATACTGGTTCGGGCCTCCCCTAGGGGATAATAGCCCTACGTCCAGTTTGTGGTGGATTTGGCATGGTATGCCTTGGTATGGAGAGAAGAACTCCAGGGTCTCGTGGTCCCCTAGAGCGTGTGTCCCTGCTACAAGGGCTTGGCCCTGCTTTTATAGGCACGCAGTCCAAAGGAAAAGACCGGGATGCCCCCTATGAGCCCTAGGCTCATAGGGGCAGAGAGGGGAAAAGGAGCTAGCTACGGTACAAAAGTGCTTTACATCTTTACAGACGTGTCAGGCAACGTCACACCTGACCAGCTAGACGACAAGCTATGGACAGGGGGGCCCCTAGTACGACTTATATACTTCAGCAGGGCGCAAATATCTTCTGGGTTCGGAGCAGGGCCGGAGCTCCGAATTGGGGCTCCGAACCAAGGCTCCAAACTAGGGCCTCCGAACTGGGGCCTCCGAACCGGGGCCTCTGAACTGGGCCTCCGAACTGGGGCCTCCGAACCGGGGATGGTCCGGAGACTAGTCCTGAGGAGCACCGAAGGGAGCCCGAAGGCTAACTCCGGGCAGGGCTCGAAGGCTAACTCCGAAGAAGGCCCGGAGGCTGGCTTCGAAGTTAGTCTGAGCTTCTGGCAGTCTTCAAGGGATCTCGAGGGCCTAGCCTCGGTGGGCTCCGAAGGACCTCACTCCAGAGGGATTCGACGGGGCCCTGGGGCTTCACCCCTGCAAGCTCCGGCATAAACCCTGAGACTTGGGAACAGTTCCTGGGGAGGAAACAGGCTTCGACAGTGTTGGGCTCTGGGCCGAAGGCTGTCGCGGGCTGACGTCATTTGGCCCTGTACAGGGGAAATATATTCCCCCAACAGTAGTACTAGTTCTTGCTGTTGCAAGTAGTACTACTACACTGTAGCAACAGTACACTAGTACTAGCTTTGCTTTTTCTGCGTAGCCTTTTTGATCGTGTAGACAGGGCCAAGTGACTTTTCTGGCTGTTCTTTGGCGAAGCCCCTTCTCTGTTCGAAGCCCCTCAGCTCCATGAGGCAGGCTTCGATCTGACATCCTCGAGGGCTTCGCTTGAACTTTGACTTCACTCTTGTCCTGTGAATCTAGCTTCGAAGTATGTGTTGCACTTAATCTGTTGGCTTGTCATACTTCGATTGTCTGTGCGAAGGTGAACTCTGACTTTGGCTATTCGAAGTTCATACTTCGACAGGCCTCGAAGTTAGTTTCGAAGCTGGCCTGTGGTTCGAAGGTCATACCTCGATAGTGCTAGCTTCGAACATAGTAGTGTAGGCTTCGAGTTAAACTTCCTGCCGTGTGTCGGGCTTCGCTTATCCTTCAAAGGTTGTTTTTTCTGTGCATTGTGTTCGAAGCTCTGATTCGAAGGATAGGCTTCAAAGCACATTGTTCGAAGCAAACCTTGACACTGTCATACTTCGCTTCGAAGCATACTTCGCACTCAGTCACACACGAGCTAGGCTAGACCAAACAAACCTTCGGCACATCAACATCAACCTTCGCTTAACTTCAACAGGCCTAAACCTCCGAAGCAGGCTTCGACCCAGCGAAGCAGGCTTCGACACTACGAAGCAGGCTTCGACCAGCGAAGCAGGCTTCGGCAAGTTTCGAACAGGAGACAGATTTCGAACGGTAACCTCTCATATATTGTTTATCTGTCTATCAGCACTGTATTGGTATTTCTTTGTTTTAAACATCAGTTGCTTCTAGGTTGATACCTTTAGACTTAGGAAATCTGTTCATTCTTTGCTGCTTAGTCTTTGAGGTGTGTTGGGTATTGGGAGCAGGCCATTGATTCTAAAGAATTTTTTTAAGGCGCCCATTCACCCCCCCTCTGGTCGCTACTTTCGGTCCTACATTGGGCCTTCTCACCAACACCTTCGAAGTGGACCACCACGGCTTCGCAGCTTCTCCCAGCTCGAACTCCGTCAGTCCGTGTACCGAAGCCATTTATGGCCGAAGTACCTCAAGTCAGCCTCACTCTGAAGCCTGCCTCACTCCGAAGCCTGCGTCACTCCGAAGCCTGCCTCACTCCGAAGTCAGCTTCACTCCGAAGCCTGCTTCACTCCGAAGCCAGCTTCACTCCAAAGTCTGCCTCACTCCGAAGTCTGCCTCACTCCGAAGTCAGCTTCACTCCAAAGTCCCACCTTTGGAGTACCACCCTTCGAAGTCCCTCCTTCGTCCAAGGCCTCCACATGAAGCATTCCATGAGCACTTCGTCGTAGTGTCTCTCCCCGAGCACACTCCTCGATGATCCTCACCCGGACCATGCCTTCGATGCACCTCGACTTCTGAGACCTTCGTCGGGTATACCTTCGAGTGCCTCCCTCTAGAGCACACTTCGAACGACTTGCCTCATTGCTGAGGACTTAGTCCACCATACTCCGAAGTCACTCCATTCAGAGTACCCTTCGACGTGTCTCGCCTCCGAGGACTTCGTCTTGTAGTACCTTCACCCAGAGTCACACTCCGCACTTACTGTCTTCTCCTGGCGCACCTCGACCCGAGGTCCGACCTCGACCCCTTCGCAGCCTTCGTGATGGAGCTCCCTGCTCCCCTGGCATCAAGCCTCCCGCTTGACCTAGGTTCACTTGCTACGAACCGTCCGTCACCTACGAAGTCACCTACGCACCACAGACAAACAGACAAGTGTATCCAGTACCCCGGAGACCTCTCCAGGTAAACAACCTCTAATACACACTCCAGTGTACCGCCCAAAGTACCGAGACCTTCGGTATGAACCAGTCATCATGTACTGTCGGACCCCTCTTACAGGCACACTACGCTGCAACAACTGCAGCAACCAGACCGACCGAACCCTTCGGTGAAATAACCTCCGAACCCCTTCGTAGGGACCCCTTCGAATCAGAGGGTAAAAACTGTCAATCACTCATCACAGACTCTGAAACTAACCCTTGGTTTCTCAATCTCCCCCTTGATGAGTGCATTGACAACCAAATTCATGTTCAAGAAAATTTGAAAAATTTCAGCACACAAGTGAACATTTAAAAAATCAGAAACGAGCAAAATCATGTCACTTGACAAAAGAATTTTCCTCCCCCTTTTCAAAAGAGTAAAAGCCCCTTCGGCAAATATTCCTTTTGCAAGATAAAACTCCCCGTTAGTTATTTTACCCCCTTGCTGCAGAGAACCCAAAAATTTCTCCCCCTTTGGCAATGCAAGCATCAAGGAGCATGTAAAAGATGCACAACCTCGAAATGGGCAGAATTGCAAAGACATATAAAGCAAAAATATGCCAACTTTAATACCAATTTTCATGTGCTTAGCTCATTTTAACATTCTAAAAAACATGATGACAGCATGTGATTTTATCATTTTGAAATACAAGCATCACCACTCAATCAAGGTGACTAGATAAGTAAAAAGCAGGGACTGCACAAAGCTAGTCAACTTCTACTTTAGACAGACAAGTCCAGTTCAAGTGGAGCATTAAAAGCAAACTTGATGATCAATGAATTTGCTGTTCTTTTCATAATGCCAGGGGTTATTTGTTTGTCTACCTTATACTTTCCAATCAAGCCAAGCCTAAGCATGAAAACCTTCAGAAGCTTAAGGCGATGATTTTGGCATACACTACACTATCCCAGTTCATACCAATGTACAATGGTAAGCAGTCTAGAATAGAGTAGTGCAACAAACAAACCCACCTGGATCTTTTTCGCTTGTATCATGCAAATCATGGATTTTTGAATGTTTAATTAAGTGAACAAATTGATTAGCACTTAATGAATATCCATGAATACAATTTTTCAAGTTGCAATGTTTAGCATCCAAAGAAAAGGTGTCTTGCTATCAAGCAGATAAAAGATAGCTAAAGCAGTCTGGAGTACCGAAGCTTGATAGCCCTCTCATGATCATTGTAAGCAAGCGTCCTGTTGGATCGCAAGTTGCTCACTATCGCATCAAAGCGAGAAAACATGGCATCTATAGATTCACCAGGTGCCTGCACAAACAGTTGATACCGTTGATTGTATGTGCTTTGGCGTCTGGCCTTAATCTGTGTAGAGCCCTCATGAAAAATAGTGGGTGTTGTCCAAATTTCCCTAGCTGTCCTAAGGTGCTGCACCCTATCAAACTCACTTCTACTCAAACCAATGAACAGTATATTTCTTGCCTTGGAGTTGGCATTATACTGATCCTTCTCTGTTTGAGAGGTGCAAGTTTCATGGATGGAGTATTGTGAGTCCACAATCTCCCAAATTGCATTTCCTTGGCTTAGCAAGTAAGCCTCCATGCGCACCTTCTAGTATGCAATGTCCGTCCCATCAAACAGAGGTATTCTACTAACTCTTTCCATGTCGCCAATAGATCAAAAAACCGGTTAAGGTCAACTGGTGATCTTAACCCGCTCTGATACCAATTGTTGGACCGGAAACTACGACTAGAGGCGGGTGAATGAGAGCTTTTAAAATTTCAGACTAAAAATAGCCTTCTGTTTTAATTGTCTTCTGCAGAACAGGCTTCGAACACACCCTTCGAAGTTCTAGTTCAGAGGTATTTCACAGCTCCGAACACAGGCTTCGCAAGGAGCAAAAGTTCGAATCCGAAACTCTCTTAACTGATATTCAAGAGAAAAGAGTTCTAGAAAGATTCATGGAATTAGAAGACCTTTTTATCTTGGACGAAATGATAAAAGAGAAACCGAAGACACATGTACAAAACCCCCCTATAGGAAGACACAAGGAAATAGTACAATTGGCCAAAATAGATAAAAGCCAAGAAGACTTCGCTCCACCCACAACTCCGAAAATTCAGCTTCTGTTAAGTCAGTGCAGCCTTCGCACACAGGGTGCCTTCGTGCAGGCTTCACACTTCACCCTTCGCAAGAGCGGACTTCCCTCTGAGGACTTCGATCAGCTTTGCTAAGTCAGTGCAGGCTCCACACACTGTGTGCCTTCGAGCAGGCTTCGCACTACAGACTTCGCAAGAGCAGACTTCCCTCTACGTACTTCGACCGAATACATAGCGACAGCAACTGGTGATGGGCTTCGTACTTCGAAGGTCTAAATGCACACCGAACAGACTTCGCCGAGGACTTCAACACGGGAAGAAAACAGGCTTCAATTCAGCACAAAGACAGTGCTTCGCTAGTAATCAGAGAGGCTTCTCACACACTTCTCCAGAAAGGATTCAGTGCACAAACTCAACTCAAAAGAAGTGACACAAAAGAGATCAAAGCATGCAGCGAAGTATGCATACAAGCTCAAGCAGTAAATGAACACAGAATAAAAGCTTCAATGCTTGAACAGGGAACACAAAATGAACTCACAGATCTGAATACAAAGTATGTGGCGACTAGTACAGGAGCTCAAAAATGAATGCTCAAAGTGTTGATGTGACCTAGCCAGCCTCCACTATTTATAGGCACTATTCTGCCCTATGAATAGACTACTTTACCACTAGGGTTTACACTGGTTTTGTCTCATCAGAACAGGGGGTACAACTGGTAGTCTACTTTATTTGGAGGCTTCTTTTGTCAGCTTCGTAGAGGGGACAGTACCAGCTTTTGCAGAGTAGACGTTGTCAGCCTTTGCAGTTTTGGACCCTTCTGAAGCCCCCCTTCGCACGCGAGGGGTGCGGTAGCTTCGGTGAGAAGCCTTGAGCCTGATGGCCTTCGCCTCACCGAAGACAGCCTTCGATACAGTGATGGTTTTGAGCCGAAACCGTCAAAGCCCTTGGGCCTTCACACCAACATCTTCGGAGTGGGCCACCATGGCTTCGCAGCTTCTCCTAGCTCAAACTCCGTCAGTCCATGTACCGAAGCCATGCATGGCCGAAGTACCTCAAGTCAGTCTCACTCCGGAGCCAGCCTCACTCCAGAGCCTGCCTCGCTCCGATGTCAGCTTCACTCCGAAGTCATCCTCACTCCAAAGCCCCACCTTCAGAGTACCACCCTTCGAAGTCCCTCCTTCGTCCAAGGCCTCCGCATGAAGCATTCCATGAGCACTTCGTCGCAGTGTCTCTCCCCGAGCACACTCCTCGATGATCCTCACCCGGATCATGCCTTCGATGCACCTCGACTTCTGAGACCTTCGTCGAGTATACCTTCGAGTGTCTCTCTCCGGAGCACACTTCGAACACCTTGCCTCATTGCTGAGGACTTGATCCACCATACTCCGAAGTCACTCCATTTGGAGTACCCTTCATCGTGCCTCGCCTCTGAGGACTTCATCTCGGAGTACCTTCACCCGGAGCTAGGCTCCGCACTTACTGCTTTCTCCTGGCGCACCTCGACCCGAGGTCCGACCTCGACCCCTTCGCATCCTACGTGACGGAGCTCCCTGCTCCCCTGGCATCAAGCCTTCCGCTTGACCCAGGTTCACTTGCTACGAACTGTCCGTCGCCTCCGAAGTCACCTGCGCACCACAAACAAGTAGACAAGTGTATCCAGTACTCCGGAGACCTCTCCGGGTAAGCAACCTCTAATACACACTCCAGTGTACCGCCCAAAGTACCGAACCCTTCGGTACATCCAGTCATCATGTACTGTTGGACCCCTCCAACAAGCACACTCCCCTGCAACAGCTGCAACAACCAGACCCACCGAACCCTTCGGTGAAATAGCCTCCGAACACCTTCGGAAAACCAGCCTCCAAACACCTTCGAAGAACCAACCTCCGAACCCCTTCGGAGGGACCCCTTCGAATCAGAGGGTAAAATTTGTCAATCACTCATCACAGACTCCGAAACCAACCCTTGGTTTCTCAGTATGCTTTTCTGGAAAGAACATAATAATGAGGTGAAATGCTTAAAATGTGGTAAACCGAGATTCGTAGATGTCGTAAACGAAGATGGAGAGAATGTGACGACAGAGGTTGCTCATAAGAAACTTCATTACATGCCTCTTACACCTCGGGTGAAATGATTGTTTCTCTCAAAGAAAACCGCTAGACATATGCGATGGCCTAAAGAAGGTGTACGTGAGAATAATCAAGTAATGGTGCACCTATCTGATGGTGAGGCATGGAAGGCTCTAGATGATTTTGATGCAGACTTTGCTAGTGATGCAAGGAATGTTCGCATCGGGTTGGCAACAGATGGATTCACTCCTTTCAATGTAACTGCATTGTTGTACTCTTGTTGGCCTGTGTTTGCTATTACATAGAACCTTCCACCTTCGTTTTGTATGAAATATGAATTTATGTTCCTGTGTCTCATTATACCCGGTCTAGAGCATCCTGAAACACGGCTAAACATGATGCTGAAGCCCTTAATTGAAGAGTTGAAACAATTGTGGAAAGGAGTTGAAGCATATGACTATGACCAGAAGCAAAAATTCAATCTTTGAGTTGCGTATTTGTGGTTGGTCCACGATTTTCTGGCATACGGTATTTTTTCTGGTTGGAGTTGTCATGGAAGGTTAACATGTATGTGCGAAGGATACAGATTGTTTCTGTCTAAACTTCAGGGGAAAGATTTGTTACTTTGATTGTTGTTGGCGTAAAAGATTACGCTAACAGGTTTCTAAAGATTAGAAACTAACAAACGAAGTGTTTGCGAAAGAAACTATTCCAAGCCTCCGAAAGGATAATAACTTAGAATAGTTCGAAAGTGTGTATTGAATAACTTGTATTCGGTCCACATTACAGGGTAAAATGAGGGGTATTTATAGACCCAAACATTAAGGAAAAGACCTTTTTACCCCTCTATTACAACCGACATAGTGGAAACTATTCGGTACTATTAATAGGGCTAAAATAGTAAAAGACTAATCTAATTAGAAAGAAGATAAGTCTTCCATCTTAGCTAGCAAAGTGGTTCCTAGAAGAGTCTATGTTCGAAGATATACTCTGAACTAGAGCCCGTCATCATGCTTTGAACTTGACTGGATGCATCTCCGAAATTATATATCGGACATCTTCATCTTAATCACCAGTCTTTATCTTGTTGCTACGATAATCTTGAAGATGGAATATTTTCCCCCAACAGTAGCCCCTCGAATACGCTTCTCCGTTAAATCTGTGATGTTAGGGAAGCAGTATACACAAGGAAACATATTCATGTGCAGAGATTAGCAGACTCAATACACCTCCGAAATGTATAGAGATGCGAACTTCAAATTATTTTCTAGATGAATTGCATTCGAAGTATTCTAGAATTAACTTGGGAAATCCGAAAGTCTTTTTAGACTTGGAAAAAAATAGCCGTTGGCTTTTTCCTTCTGACGGAAGTTACATAATGCGTTAATTCCGGAATAAAGTAACGGTCAAGAATGCGAAACGGCATAAGCAAACGGTAAAAAATGAGGTCCGAGCTATAAATAGAGGGCCCGACCCTTTCTTGTACCTTTCCACCGCTTTCGTGCAAACAGACCAACTCTCGAACCCTAGCCTCTCCTTTTCCTTCAAAGCAACCCAGAGATCTAATGGCGAAAACCAGCTTCAAGGGTCCTGGAACAGCTTCAACCTTGACTCTACAGCAAGTTTTCGAAGCTTTCTTCGAAGCTGGGTTGGGGCTTCCGGCAGTCGACTTTTAGCGGAGGTATGGACTTGTTTCATGTCACCCTCCCCAACTCTCTCCGAGTGCGGTAGCACGCCTTGCCATCTTCGAATGGGCGTTGCGAGCCGAAGGTTGTGAAGGAAGAGCGGAGATCTTCGCAGCACTACACAGAGCATCATGTCAACC